>JAPYYQ010000390.1:0-68355 GCA_030522585.1 Anagyrus pseudococci
AATTAGTCCTAGTCCCATTACGATAGGTCATTTTAATAAAAAGATACAGCAGTTTGGCACACTCACCCAGCGGCACACTCGCCCCATCCTCCCCTATATTGCGTTTTAAGCCAGCATCTGAAAGCCTCGTTATTTTCATTAACAAATTACCGGATCAAATAGATCTCGCGGGCTCTCAAACGCTTGCAGCGTCAGCAGCGAGAGCAGCTAAAAGGCAAGCCCGCACATCCTTTCCCCCCCCTCTCTCTCACGCCCAACCCGCTCCTAGTTCACCGGATTACGAGTTGGTGCGCTGCCCGGTAAAGAGAGTTAAGAGCCAGAGGAGAGAAGCTGCTGCTGCTGCCGCTGCTAGTGCTGCACTCGCGAATGAACGGCGCGCATTCCCGAACGGTCGAGCGGCGCAGCTGCTGCAGCAGTAGTAGAAGCGCCGATTGATATTCGGGCAAACGCGCTAGTTGGATGAATTTGCCATTGGCCGGGGCACACTCTAGCCGCTTATTCGGAACTAGGCGAGCAAATCTAAAGTGCGCTGAAAGGAGGCCCTGGCGCACTCGGCATTCCTGCCTCCTCCCTGCTCCACCCCCCACCTTTGGCTATTCAGCCTCCCGCTCGAATAACCCTCTACCTAACCCCCCCCTTCCCTCGCCAACCAACCTACTCCACCTCTTTCTACGTATTAGGTCGATTCCTTCATGCGTCTCCCCCGTGCCGCAGCACACCCCCCCTCCCCCTTTCTCGAGACTCCAGCAGTCGAATGCGAACTAACGCACGTCCTGAGAACCTCCTCGACTCTAGCATGTGTGTTCACTGCTGCTACCAGACCTACTTCCGTTTGTCCCGTGTACATGTTCGCGAAAGTGCGTTGCGCGAAAGGGTACTTGCTGGTATAACCTAACTTCTCTCTCCCTCTAATTCGTTGGATCAAACTTTACCGAGCCGCTCTCTCCCTCAGCCTCGAGAACATTTTTCATTTGTTCAATTAATTATGAAGTTTGTTAGATCGTGGACTTTTTAAAATATGTGGAGCGAAGAGAAATTTTTGTAAAACATTGATGTAACAGTCGGTAAAAAGGAATTAATACCGATGAGTAACCAGTGCATCGAGTAAGATTTTTTATTCTCTATCCTGGATACACGTGTGTGCCCGGACTTTTTTACGCGGAATATGCGGCAACGCAGCGACAAAAAATAAAGCAACGACTTGATAAGCTCGCGAGAAAAAAATTAACCTTGCCGGGCGCGCGAGTTTTTCAATTACCGAGTGCTTAATTAAAATAAAATGTTGGGCTTTAAAAATCCTCCTGCTTGGATAAAATCGAAAATAAACAACTGGTCGACGAGAATAAAGGATAAAAATTTCACGTAAATCTAATGCGGAATGTCAATTAAAGAATAACGGTGATGATTTTCGCCTGAGAACACGATGAATAGCTTAAATGTGAAAGTTGAAAAAAAAAACAAACAAACAAAAAATTACATTAAAATCCAGCGAGTTTATCCCGAGGCAAACGAAACATTCTGCGAATTGAATTTTGGAAAGTTGGATGCCGGGGAAAAAATATTTGCTATCTTTATTGCGGAATAAAAAGTGACGAGTCTCGAGCACATGTTATTCGCTATCGTAGATTTGCCGGTGACAGAGGGGCTTAGCAAAAATTCACTTGATTTCGCAGGGCACGCACGCACACACAGTGCGGTGCAACGACAGCGGCAGCAGGAGAAGGGGGAGGGCTTCGGAAAAGAGCAAGGATTACAGATAGCAAATTTTATTGGAAAAGGGTGTATTTTTGCTGATAAAACCTATTTTCATGAGCTTTTTGGCAGGACAAAAATACAAGAATCCAGTCGTAGCAAATCACAGGTGCAGTTGGTTTTCATCCAAATCCCAGCAGCCGTCAAAATTGTTTACAATATTTTCTCTTCCCGACAGACAACAAAAAAAGGGGAAAAAATCGAGAAAATAGAGGTCGAAGAGAGAGAGGGAGGTTAATGCGACGCGCATGCAAACTGACGGGGGCTTGATCCAGCAGAATTTGTCAGTGGGCACGGTAAATTACATTGAGCGTTGCTCGTTACGTATGGAAAAACGATATTTTCGCTAGTCGCTTAGTTTCCCCCGGAAAATTTGAAGCGACGCGCGCGTACGCAACGGGAATATCGACTTCCCTATTTTTGGCAGTTCTACGTTGTGACAACAATTTTTCCCTCTTTTTTTATTCTCTCGCGTATAAACATGATTAAAGAGTGCTTGACGTGTAGCGCGAATGAATTACCACTTGTTTGCCGGTCAAATCTCCCCGCTGGACTTTGCATTTTTGATTCTCTCTCAATTTTCAATATTTCCATCGGAGAGAGTAATTTCGGAAAAAAAATTCGAGTCACGCGTTGTCAGAAGTTTCTCGGAATGAAGAAGCTTATGTTTTGAGAAAGTATAACGGCTAAACGAACGGGCTAAATTACCGGGCAGGTATTTACAAGGAAGTAAAATCCATAAAAGTGTGTAACTGACGAGTCTCCCTCTTTCTGTTCCGCGAAAGGGCAGAGCCGATCGACATCAGCCAGTACGGCATTTACAAGTTTACAACCGACTGATTGCCGGTCAACGACGGGTAAAAACGACCGTCGCCCCCGAACGAAAAAGAAAAAACAAGTTGCCGGCAAAGTGGGAGGTTCGAGCGCGACTCGCAGCTTTGATCAATATTTACGTGTCGCTGGGCTCAATTTGCCCGGGGGATTTCTTATTGGCCCTCGCGCACTAGCGGCGTGTAAAGCCGGTCATTTTTGCGTCGCGTGCCGCGCAAGAGATGCACGAACTTGCGCTCTCCCCCCCCCCCTATCCGTGGTAATTGAAAATGTGGAACGACTGTTGAGGCAGTTTTAAGTTCCGGCAGATCGGAATCGAGGAGCGAAAGAGAGAGCGGGAGAGAGAAAGTACGGCTTTGGCAAAGTTCTCGGCCGTCAGTGGAACGTCAGCGTGTCAATTTGCATTAATCGGAGAAAACAAACGGGGCCCGCGTGTCTGTCGCTTGTTTATTTCCGTGACACTGCTATTACTCCGCAGCGCGCCGCCGGCTAATCAAACATTTAGCCTATGCCTGCTTTTTATTTGTTTTCTTCTTGATTTTTTTTTCCTCCTGCACATAATCACTGACCTCGTGACACTTAGCTTGTCGCGTAACGCACACCGATACTTCGCAAATGCGTACTGTGGAATGAATCGTGTGTTTGTATTGAACAAAAAAATATAAGGATCGCAAACGAAAACAGATTTAATTTTCAAAGGCAAAGCGAAGAAACTCATCATATGTAGAAATTAAAGAAACAACAAAACTCCAATCCTTCCATTATCCATTACGATGTCGACTAAGCCCTCAAGCTTCACGAAACTCATGAATTAGATTAGCGCCGGTCCTGGGGCTCTTTGCATCCGTGCATCGCAGCGTATTAGCCAGTAATTTTGCCGCTTCTCAAACCTCCTCCCTCCGCTCCCGCCTCTTTCTCTCTCTTCCCCTCACTGAATTCACGTCCGCATATCGGCCGCTAAAGCATGTAAATTGAACGGCACACGGCCGGCAGCACTAATGAGGAGAGGCCGATAGTCAGATTACGAGAATCACTTGACAAACTGGCAAAGCTCTCTACTTCCGATTGAACTTTTCCGCGAGGACCCGTATAGTGGAGCGTGTTTTGCCCGTGCGCGCGCCCCCCATCCCCCCGCGGCTTTCCGACCTTTATATATATCGCTTTGGCTTTGAGAAATACTTTGCCCGCGCGTAGTTTCGTTTACGACGCCATAATTGACCATTACGCGCGCTCGTACTTAGCGCACTTTCCTGCGCCCCCCCCAGCTCACTACCCTCTCTAGCACACCACCCCCCTTTACCGCGAGTTTTGCGCTTAATAAAATTTCTCTTTCCCTTTTGGGTAAATAATGCCCTTGGACTAATAGAAAAGATAAAAAGTAGAGGAACAAAAATAGCAGCCGCAGGGGCTTTAATTAAAAATTCTATCATAAGAAAAACTTTGGGCAGGGGGGGAGGAGGGAGTCAAGAAGGCTTTCCCGAATTTTTTTAAGACCTAACTTGCGCGCGCGCGAACGCTCGGATGTGGGTGGGTATAGGGAAGTTCGGGGCCGGCAGTAGGAGGAAGCCGATGATAAAAGTTTGGGCTGGCCCAAACACGAAGTAGTCGGTAATTGGTCTCCACAAGCTAGGAGAGCCGCGAGATAATAAATTCCGAGGGGAAAAGGAGAGCCTATCACTACGCGCGCCGGGTTATAACGGCATATCGCGTTTTGTAGCATTGCGGCGGCGCGAAAAGAGAAGAGAGAGAAAGAGAAAGAGGTGTCGGGGGGCAACCGGAAGCGACAGGGGGCTGTCCGGGTGTACGTCGAACTAATTCCTAAAGAATTTACGGAACTTCACACTCGAGAATCGGCCGACGTCCAACTTTCGTTCGGTCTCCCCCTCCCCTTCTTTTCTCTCTGGCCCTGCGCAGAGGCAAAGTTGCCGCCAGGTCAGGCCGGTAGGGCCGAACTTTCGCGTGACCATAATCCTCATCGAATTAAATTTTAAAATCTCTTGCCCCCCCCTCCCCGCCGCCGCTTCTTCTTCCTCGGAGGGTAGCAGCACACGGCCTGGCCGTCGATTCGCCTGGGCCCCTGGGGAAAATGGTGCGGGAACTTTTCAATGTTCTTACATTGCAAATCGGCCTTTCGTTGCAGGATAACCGTAGCCCTTTCTCCCTCATGCCCCTCTGGCTCTAACCTCGGTTCATTCTACTGGAAAGTCCTTAAATATCGTAATTGACTTTAAACTTGGACGACTTCAATGTCAGCTACTGAAATATGGACTCCGAAGCGCTCGCGTGGAATGAAGTATCTTTTTTTTTTATCTTTCTCTCGCTCTCGTTCTCTCTTTTCTCAGCTCATTATAAGCTATAAACGATGATTAGCTAGAATAACGTCACGGTCGGCTGATTCTTGAAAAATTCCCGCTGAATTGTATGAAAACTTGGCTTTTAAAATTTTCCAAATTCGCCGTTCAGCGGTAATTGCAAGTTTAAGAAGCTTTATTGACGCGCTCGCGGGGAAAAAGGAAGCAAAGCCGACGGATCGTTTCTTATTTTTCTAATAAGTATATCGGCAAAAAAGATTAATTAACAGGCTGATCGTTACGATGCCCATAGGTAGAAAGCTCGTAAAAGCAGGGCGATCGAGAGGTTGGAGGGGGGGGGGGGGGGCCGAAATATTTTGCCGAGACTTCAATTTCCCAACGAGTTTGGGGCAAAGCTCTTCATAGAAAAAGAGAGCGAGGGAGCGAGTCGGGAAAAAGTCGGCAAAATAAAGAGGCAAGCAGAAAATCGGAGCTTTTCTTTACGCCGAATTTCGCACGCTCGATCGCATCCCCCTTTTAGAGAGCCCCGCTTTTCCCCGTGCGCGCGCTTTTTCCCCGGCGAATTATATTGCAAACCGGTTGTAAAATCGGCCAGCGGCTTTTTCTCCCTGCTTTTTGCGCCCGACCGTAATCCCCCCCCCTTACCGTGCTCCGAGGGAACAAAACAGCGAGAAGCGAAGGCAGAAAGAGGGAGAGCTCGAGAGTTAGCTGAGCGTGATAGCTCATTAGCGCTTGGTGAGGAATAGCGTATTACTGCCGATCGAACCTCCGGCTCTCTCTCTCTCTCTCTCTCTTTCTCTCTTCTCTCGCTGGCTCTGCCTGTGCTTTACAGATTGACCGACTCGTTTTGTCGGAGGCATCGTTATATCGAGCGAAGCCGATGAATTGACCGCCGTGATAGCTCGCCGCTGTTGTGGCGGCGCTCTCGATTAAGTGGGTCAAGAGAAAGAGCAGCTGCTGCCGATGGCATTTCATAGTTTTCTCTAGTGCTTATACATTCTGCGTATCTTCTTGCGCCGCTCGGTCGTTATATTTCCCCTTTTTATCCTTTGTCTATGCTGATTTTTCAAAACAACTTCTCGTTCGTTTCGCAGTTTTTATAAGCGGGTAAGTATATTTTTTTTTCTTTTCATTTATTTATTTTCCATCGATTCTCGTTCTATTCTTATTTTTTTCATTGAAAATAATTCGGAATATAGAATTTCAGCAAATAAACGAAATCGCGAATGAAACGAACTCAAATTTCAATTTTATTTCGACGATTTTTCCTCTTCAATTTCCTTGCGCTCGACAAAATTCAAAATTTCGAAACGCTGTAGGAATCCTTTCGAGCTCGGCACAAAAGAAAAACGCATTCGGAGCGCAACGAGCCGTCTCGGGAAAATTATCGAGCAAAACAGGGACGCGCCAAGGGTAGAGAGACTCTCCGCGCTCTCTTTCGCGAACGTAACAAAAGGCAGTTGGTAAAACTGGGCTGGCATAGCCGCGTAAGCTGCAATGCCGAAAAATACGAACGTCCCATCGTAACGCGTCGGATGAACGAGAGACTTGTTTCAAGGACTACGTGGCGGTGGAAGGGGAAGGGGGTTCAGGTGCGGGAGTCGAAATCGTCGCGTCAGCCACTTCAGCGTGTCTCTCTCTCTCTCTCTCTCTCTCTCTCGCCCTGCTTTACGACGCAAAGCCACGAATGTGTTTGCTAGTCCAAATCCGGTGCGCCCCAGCCTGCTTTACGGCAAGGTCGACAAGTGCGCCTAGAGGGATTCCCCACTGTTTTACTGCGCAAACACCCACCTTCCTTAGCCACTTGCCCGCGTCTCCTCTGGCACTTTGCTAGCCAAAAGATAGGGGTGGTGGCGAGGGGAGCCGATGCCTGTGAGAGAGCAGCGCGCGAGACGATTCACGCGTGCTTTTCTGCGCTTCGTCTTCTCGGCTTGCGCGCCGTTGGATTAAGAGCTGAACTATTTTTCCAACTCTTTGCCGCGGGGGAGCACACGCGAATAATGCTGCGCGAATCGCTTGAAATTCTCGCTGATGCACAATGCCTGGCATATTTTGCTCGAGCTGCGAAATGTAGGTTGCGAAGCGATTGAGTTTGTTTGTTATTTTCTCCGCAGGGATCTTTATCGATTCTGATTTTTGCTCGGTTAATCGTACGCTCGCGCGCGCGTTTATATTTGGGTGTCGCTGGCAGGGTTTTGGGTTGCTGGAATGCAAAGTTTACATTTGGCCTCGGGAATGATTATCAAAAGTAGCGCGGTGTCAGTTATAATTAAGTTGATTCTTTTTGTTGTTGCTCCGTGTCACAGGAATAATACGCTGCTCGGTATAAAGTTACCGCGGCGCTGGAATAGGAGACTTAATTATCTTAATTTTGGCAAAATTTTCGCTACTTCGTGTTTCGTTGTAAAATTAGAATGGCCAAAATACTCGTTTGAATTTAGCCGTGCTTGCTTGTACAGCAACACTTTACGGAACAACATGCATCTGCACTTGGTTGCTCCGGCAGTACCTGAACCGTATAGTCAGTTGTCGAGAAAGAGAGAGAGAGAGAGAGAGAGAGAGAGAGAGAGACAGACAGACAGACAGACAGAGAGCCACCAGCACGCTGATATACATTTCCAAGTGGGTTTTAAACCTGTTCGTCTAGTTCCATAAACTTTTTGGAACTTGAAACTTCCAATCGTCCGAGAAATTTTGCACCGGTCTGCCTCTAATAAAGTCGATATCCTTTCCGGCTCTCCTAGAAATACCAACTTGAATTATGCACTTATATGCAATATTAATCAAAACTTTAAATAAAATTCTATCAATAGGTTGTCGGCTCATTTTCATTAATTTATAATAATCGATGTTCAATCAGAAGATAAAAGTTAAAAAAAGTAATAATAATAATCCTATTCGTACCATCAAATTGTTCTTTAACGATACTAAAATCTATCAACGCGGTTCGCGCGTTATTCATTATTTTTAAGGTTAAGATCAATTTTAAAAACAAGAATTCATTTAAAATTTTTAAATCTCCCGCGTCACGTGATTGGCTTCTTGGACCAGTCACGGGATTCTTGGACCAATCACATCTCGAATAAATCGAGGACAGATTAGTCTCATGATTCTTTTAAGAGAGGAAACTCGCAATATTTGATCCAACGTACAAGATTCACGAGTTACATAACTAGCTCCAGAGATCCAAGTCTGAGTGCAATTTCCTCAATGCCCGCGCACCACGTAGCCTTGAGCATTGTCATATAAAGCTCGATGTAACCCCTTACTTGGCGCGTCTGTAAATAATGAAATTCACGGCTGACGGAGGCTGCAATCGTGTGTGCCTCTTTCCTCCACCAGCACGAAAATGACCTCTCCTTCTTCCATCCAGTTTTCGCCCTGTCGTTCTCTTTCTCTCTCTTTCTCTCTTTGGCTGCACGAACGCTGACGAACTGCCGGGGCGGAGGAGGCGAAGTAGGAGAGGAGGTGGTCAGCCGAGCTGAAGAATAAAATCTTGCCTTACGTAGAGCCGAGCGACGGGTTTTAATACGGCACGGTCATTCGAGCGGTGGATCTTCCTTAGGCAAGCGCTGGACGCCGTCCAGCCTGCCGCTCCGAAGGACTATTGGAGGGCGGACGTGCTTTCCCGTAATTCAACTGGATAAGAGAGGAAGGCCCGTCTTCGTTGCTCCCTCTCTCTCTTTCTTTCTCTTTCTTTCCGCTCCGACCCCCTGTACCATCCACTCACATTTTGTGCTTCCTATCTTACTCTAGCGTCTTCCAAGTCCCGAGGCTGAGTAGGTGTGGCGCCGGCACTCACGTTCGCTGCTGCATAGACGCTCAAGGGGGTATATAGCATTGGACAAACTAGAACGGCAGGGTAGAGGAAAAAGAGAAAGGGAGACGGCGCGAGGGAGGGGCGACGGGAAGAGGAAAGGAGGCGAAGAGGGAAAGAGAGAGAAAAAGAGGAAACCGCCTTCTGTCGCCTCGTGTGCGAGTGGAGGTAAAAAGGAATCCGAGGGATTAAGATGATACATCGCGATGGAACGACTCTGGCGTGAACGTGATTCTTTCGTGGTCGGGCTTTCCTTCTCCCTCTCCCGTCTTTTTCTCTCTCTTTTTTTACTTTTTTCTCTCTTCTCCTTTCCCCCTTTCTCGATATTTTTTACTTTTTACCGGGGACTCCTCATGACCTCGCTGGTCACCGCAAAATACGCGCGCTCACCGAGATCTTTCTTCTGCGATCGAGAATTTCGATTTAGAAAAGAAGATTAATATGTGATACCGGAAATGGCTTCCTGTAAATCACTTATAAAAATCGTTTCCTTTTTTGTTTCTGTATTTATTTGTCTCTTTTTAAACCGCTAGATAAAATACCGCAGCGTATTCGTCGTTGGTTTTTACAAAATTCATTTGTCTGACCGCACGCGGAGTTTACTACTTAAAAAACAATTCGCATCAGAACCATTTGTATTAAGTCAAACCCTTTAAACTATAGTAAAGTGAAATGAATAACAGGGAGTTTGCTTTAATACAGTTGAAGAAAAGCACTTGTGTGTAGTGATATAAATCTTAATTAATGCCAAGAACCCGAGGAGAAATTAACGGAATTCGAAATCGTAAAGCAACTTGAGCGCTCGAAATTCGAAAGTTCTCAAGTAAGTCTTTCCGGTGTATATGTGCGTGTATATGTGTATTGCTTGGTTAAAGAGGCTCGGTGAGAGGCAGCAAGTGAGAAAGAGAGGAAGAGGAGAACGGATGATTACGGGGTGTGGGGAGGGGAAGAGAGAGGGGGGCAAAGGACAGCGAGCAGAGTTTGTCCCGTCGATAAGCTGATTCATTCACATTGTGTACCCGGGGAAAATGGCCGCTGGCGATTATAACGTTGCGCAGGTACGGCCAGTAAATAATGGCTTTTAGGCAAGGTGGCAGAGGATGGCAGGGGTGGCCGGTAGAGAGGGGGAAAAGCGGGAGGACGCATGGGACGGGCTTGTCCGGTATTCAACTAGAGCGTCAATCAGCTTCAATCAGTTAGCGGGACCGCCGCGGCCTAAATTAGAGTATTAAAGGGAGAGAGAGAGAGAACTGGCGAGCGGGACGGACGCAAGCTTTGTGCGCACACGCGTGCAGCCCTACTCCTCTCTCGGTCTCTCGCGGCCAGAGCAGGATGTGGTAAGGCCGGTGGTGTATGTGTATATAGCTGCGGTGCGACGAGGATGCCTGCGGAAGAGGTGTGCGCGCGCGGTCACGTGAGCATGTGCCCAGCCAGAACAGACGCATCTCACGGGCTATTCCTCTCGTCCCCTTTGCCCCCCCCTTCTACGGCAGCAAGTGTCGCCTACGTTGCTAGCTTGGCTCGAGGCTGGGTACTCTCTCACGACGGAGATGGAGCGCTGCGAATCGCAATAATGTCGGGGCTAGACCAGAGATGCGTCAACAACGGCCGTTTCGATTTAGCGCCATTTGCCGGACCGATTAATCGGGATTCTTTTTTCACAATCTGCTGGGCACCTCGGCGTACGAGCGCCGTGTATGTTGGGCGTTGTAGGCGAGGAAAATTAATTTACCATCTTTTCTCGACTTTGAATTGTTCTTCGTGACTCGATAACGTTATTTCGTGGATAATACAAATATTTGACTTTTCTTTAATTCGTAACTTGTTGGTCGTGGTTAAAAATAATTAAGATCAGTCAATAAGTCGAAATAATTCAATTTCCAATCTTGCCAATCGCTGGCGACAGGGGCGATAACTCAATGTAACTTCTCTACAAATAAACTTCGTACTAGCGCTCGCTCCCAGCTATGACCTCCATATTTTTAACCAGCTAACACTACTCGAGCCCCCTCGGTATACCGTCCCACCGGTGAAGTTTTAATTTCTTCTGATAATAATAGCAACGAGAACACCTATCGGAAAACCATCCGAACGAGCGCGATGCACATATCCGTATATTTCAATAACCGCATATTATTCAAAGAAAAACCCACAAGATATAATAATATTTTTCCTCCGCTGACTCGTTAAAATCGATTCATCGAGCGCGCCCGTGAGGCGCGAAGATATAATTCACTTCTCTCTATTTCCAGCTAGTCTGCCGAACAACCAGCCCTTTTTTCCGTATCTCTGTCTTTCTTCTTATTCGCGTTCTTCCTACGTTTCCTATCAGCGGAAAAGTTCCGTGGCTGGTATAAGAAGAAACGCGCATTTTCTTGCCGCCCTCGTTTTTTTTTTACGATCCAGTCGCGATCATTGACGGGAAACTGGAAGAGAGAAAAGGAGCCGTGGGAGTCGCGAAAAAAGGAGGTAAGAGAACGATAGATCGGAAAATGGATGGTGCACTCAGGCTAATTATCTCCTAAATTCTCTAACGGTTTTTCTTATTTATACGAGCTATATCCACTCTCTTACCCACCCGCTACCACCCTCACCCCTAGCCTTCCAGCATATGCTAATTACACGAGATTTTTTTTTTTCATCACATTTCGGTTACACAATATCTCCTGAACGTTTCACGAAATTAATCGATAAGCAAGTTTTAAATTTTGCTCGTTATTGACTAAAAAGCCTTTCATTGAAATGCTGGTTTTTTTCTTTTTAATTGAAACTCGGATTAAAAAGCTACCGCGCGCCTACTCGTTAGTAGATTCATTAATCCCGCTGTGGAAAAATATTGAACTTCTTTTTTTTTTTTAACCGACCACTCGAAATCGTTACGTCGCGTATTTAAACCCGAAAAATTAACCCGCCAAAAATTAAACTCAGCTATTTACCCTAATAGCCCGACTTCCAATTGTACAACGTATTACCATCGGTTTAGCATAAAAATGTCGCAAATTAAACGGCACTGAAATAATCTGCATTTTTCAAGATTACCGCGAGCAAAAGCGAGCAGCTTTCCCGGGCGACATATGCCAAGCGCGCGGTGGCAGTAAAAAAGCGTGACTTAGAAGATCGTTTCCTTCCTTTTCCACCTGCTCTTCAGCAGCTTTCCCAGCGCGGCATTAGCACTGGCGAAAGTGTGTAAGAGAAAGCAAGAGAGAAAAATAGAGAGAGAGAGAGAGAGAGAGAGAGACTCTTGGAAAGTGGTAGACGGAACTCGACGCGTATCTCAGGTAAAATGGCGGGATGTAATTTAAGTGAATTGGCGTATAGCAGCGCCGCCTTACTTAACCTCTTCTCTTTCCTTGCTCACACTCTTTCCCTTCTCCTTCTCTCTACGTGGCCCCGAGAGCATAGAGAGGAAAGCGAGAGAGAGAGAGAGAGAGAGAGAGAGAGAGAGAGAGAGAGAGGACGGAGAGCTTCAGCGAGCAACGGCCCTCTAAATAGGTTTTAATATACTCACACGTCGTGGAGGCACGTAATGTTCTGTATCTGGGGTGTAATTTGAGGCGTTTAACCTGCGAGGAAACCGCGAGAAAGGGGATCAAGTCGAAGCGAGAGAGAGAGAGAGAGAGAGAGAGAGAACAAGAGGGAGGGTAAAGGAGGTGAAGGAGGCGGGGTATGCTGTTGAAAATGTCGAGGGAACGGCGGGGCTTCAGGACTCGAAGAAAGCGGACGGGAATTACGAGCACGTGTAATTCCCCATCCTGCTCTCTCCCCTACTCTCACTCTCTTACCCTCGTTCTTCTCTAAACTGCTCTATATCGCATCCTAGCGCGAGCGCGCGCTCCAGCTCAATTCCTCGGGCGACGCGCGTCTTTTGTGCAAATCTCATCTTGGCCTTTTCTCCGCAGAGCCCTAGCATATAAGAGCTTCTACCCTTCTCCAACTAGCATATCTATCTCTCTCGCTCTCGACTTTGCTGCGAATCGCCAAAAATAATTCCGCTTAAATTATCATGACAATAACGTACTTCCGAGCGAATCTTGGTCGATGCGTACGCGTACGCTTACGATGCGAGTACCGCGTTCAAAGAGAGGGAGAGCGAGAGATAGGGAGATAGAGACAGAGTGGGGGAGGGAGGGATCTGGGGGCTGAGGGTAGAGGACAGACGAGGCAAGTTAGCGCTAGTGTCAAGCGCATATACCGTAGGGCCCTCTCCCAGCAACAATGCTCCAGCCGTTGCCGCATCTGCATAACAATGTTTAACCGTGAAAACAAAGCCCTTTCTCCTCCCCTCCTCCTCACCCCCCCTCTCTCTCTCTTTCTCTTTGTCTCTTCCCTCTATCTCTCTCCATCCCGTGTGCTCTGCTGATGTCGAGAAATTGAACGATAAAAAATCAGACGCAGTACCAGTGGCATGCACGGAATTCTTGTGTGTGTGTATGCGTGTGCGTGCGTGGCATACACACCCACGTACACCCATATCAGTGGTTGAAACATACCTGGAAGGGCCGAGATAAAGTACGCGATGGTGGTAATGTAATGGCTCACTTTTCATTATTATCAAATAAATCAAAAAGCTATTCAGAAAAGCGGCAGGCATATACACGCACACTCGCGCCAAGTTCAGTTTGCTCTCCTCTCCCTTTTTCTCTCCGACTTTCTCTATGCGTTGCGGCTTCACGCGGCCATCTGAATATTCATGCGACCGGTCGAATTTTTCATCTCGCGCCGCGCATTAACGACGATTTTCGGTGGGCGTTTAAGAGGAAAGGGACACATAGGCCCGGGAACTATAGGCTCGAGATTTCATATTAGGGAGAAAGAGGGGGGGGGCGCGTGGAACGGCGTGGCAAAGAAATTGCCTAATTAAATAATTATTGCGCCCCGTCGGTCGCGCTATTTTGTCTCTGACTGCGCGCGTGAGCGAGAGAAAACGTTTGTATTTATGAGCCGCAATAACAGTTAATTACCGCGGCTACAGGGAGAGAGAGAGAGCAGCACCATATATAGCTATGGGGATGCCAGACAAATATGTCTGCAGATTTTTTAAAAGCCCCCACGCTCACCCGTACGCGTACAGTAGCGCACACATGCACGCGCACAGCCACGGACACACGGCCATCCGCTTAAAGAGAAGGATGCGCTATGGTTTGCATTTTTAATGTTTATCGTTTACCGTATTTCTGCTTGCGGCCGCTGTGTAAAGCATGATTTACTCCGCGACGCTGGATATTTTCATAAAAGGGCGAACGGCTAAAAAAATACGCACGTAGATTACTACCTTCCTCTCTCTCTCTCTCTCTTCCCTTCCCTCGATATTATTACGTAACTACTTGAGCGTTCGCTATGCTTTTAATGTATTCAATGAAAATTTGTAAAGTCCCTAGTATTTTCATTTTCCTTTTTCTTATTATTCCTCGTGAAAAGACTCGTTGCGACAATATTGTGCGAACCTGCGCGAAGAGAATCTCAATGGAATGTTTTTTTCTCTCTTTTTCTAAATTAATCTAATTCAAAGGATCAATAAGGATATATCGATTTGAATAATATTTGCATAGTTAAAGTTTGCTCGGGCAAAGTTTGCGCGACGGATAAGTGAGGAGAAATTTAATTTATTTTGAAAAAAATAAATGTTGTACGATAAGATAAATAAACAGAAATTAATCACGGAGTTGTGATATTAAAAATAAATCGTATCTCTGCCGTGAGAACGTGCTAATGCCTTCATTTTAACAAAAGTAATAACCATAAATTATACCCAGTTAATAATGAAAAAAGAGAGAGAGAGAGAGAGAGAAGGAGAGAGAAAAAAGTGAGGGAGAGTGGGTCGAGTAAAGGGAATTTTCTTGCTGATAAGCTCGACACCGCGCGCGAGAAAGCTCGATGAGAAGGAGAAAAAAAAAATAAATGAGCCGATAAAACACAAACTTAATATTTACCAGTGTGCGGGCAAGGGCGAGAGGCAAATGAGTTAGAGCTTGGCGAAAGCGATTAATTTTACAAAGAGAGAGAAAGAGGGGATGACAGGGGGAGGTTGAAGTTTCAGCAAGAGCTCCCAAAGGAAGGATTTTCAACCCTTTGGTCGCTTGCTCCGCTCGCGAAGTCTAATCTCTTTCCAGCAGCTTCGCAAAAGCTCACGGAACGCGAGCAATAACGCGAGTCTCGCGGCAACTGTCTCTTTTGCTCTCCGACGTCGGGAGAAAAGAAAAAGTGGGGGGTCGAAATAAGAGCGAACGGGAGAGGAAGCAACGAGGCGGCGCGCAATAAATAAAGAAGGCGAAGCTTCGCTGAAGAGAGAGAAAGAGAGAAAAGAGCGGCCAATGGTCTTGCAGCTTTTGGCGACACGAGCCAATTCAAGCGGCACTTGTCTCTTTCTCTCTCGCCGAGAGAGTACGGGGCTTTCCTTCGTGTTTAACCCAGGTCGAAAAAGGCGGATGGACGAGGCAGGTCAGTATAGCGGCTCTAGGAGGAAGTGGAATGGAGCGTCGGGGCTGCATGAAGTGCGTGATGCACTTTGCTGGCGTGCTCGCGGGCAGTAACCCTAAATATTAAACACATACACGCTGTGGCCCACACAGACGGAGAGAGAGAGAGAGAGAGAGAGAAAGAGAGATGGGGCGGTGGTGGGAGGGGTCTTGGGATTGCGCGGTTGGTAGCATTAACACGCGCGCTGGCGCACACGCGTCTCGCTTGAGCGCTGCTGCGCATCGAGCCACGAGGTCGTTGGGGACGAACGGGCTGCGCACCGAGACAAAGAGCAAGATGGGAGCTATTGAATTTCGTTATCGGGACGAAATTATCGGGACTAAGGACAAGCGTTGGGGAGAGAGGGAGAGCTCGTAAAGCGGCACTCCCTCCCAGCAGCACTAGCACCAGTAGCAGCAGCAGCTCTGACTCTCGCCCTCTCTCACCCTCTCTCTCTCTCTCTCTCTTGGAGTTTGCAAAGAGATTGCGTTTCCGAGATACGAGAAAGCGTAAATAGGAAGAGCGATAGGAAGGAAGTGACTGAGAAATGGAAGTAGGAGCGAGGGGATGTCAAGGGGCTTACCTTCAGCCAGCCGCTCGTGCGAAATGTCAAGTGTTGACTTATCGAGTTTTCAATGCTATTGTGTTGCGAGATATACGCTTAGCCATGGAGAAAGGGACATTTTAATTGTACGAGAGGAACGGAGAGAGAGAGCTTATTGTTTTCTTGGTTTTAGCGAATGCCAAGGAGTTCTTGTTTTTTTTTTCCTTCTTTATCATTCATGATCCACGAGACTATTCGGAAAAAGTGTGAATACACGCGTTGCAAACGGTTTTTTGAATTTTACACTCTTGTTTCTAAATTGAACCTTTCAACTTTTTTTTTATAGCTACGATTCTCGCCAATATTTTGCTCGTCGATATTTTTTTTCTTATAGTTTTGATCGATCCAATATGTACCTTTTACCATTTTATTTATTTTTGAATTTTTTTAAATCTTTTTTTTTACATGTCGATTTATTTACTGTTATACGTATAACATATTACTACGATCAACTTGTAAATTAAATATTTCCATGGCAAATAAAATACCCTATCTGTTTGCGTAATTTTTCCTCGTTTAAACATTTTTTATAACATCACACACGCACAAACGCATTGCATTTTATAAAAATTCTTCGAACAAGAAGCAAAAATAATATTATTCAAACGAATTTCCATTTATATCCGTTTTGCTGAATAAACCAAAAAATGTTCTTTTAACAACCAAGTAAATTTATATTTCATAATTTTCTAAAAATTCCTTCTGTAAAATAATTCAATTTCTGAAGTGAAAGATAATGATGGAAAAATGAGTTCGCATGGAGAAGGAGCTTGAATAAAGAAACGTAGAACGCTGAAATACAGGTAGCGAGACCAAGAGCATGGAGGAGAAAGAAGAAAAAGGGAACGTGCAAGTGCAGCCAAATGCAGCATTAAAAGTCAATTTCTATATAGCATGAAATTAAGAAAATTTACGATCTGTAAGTAGCTACGTGGGGGGAGGGGGGGGGGTTAAACGAGTGTTGCCGCTTGTGTGTTGTATCGCGGCCGTGGCCGAACTGGGCCGAGCGTGCACATACAAAATCCAGAAGCAAGTGAGAAAAGTTAAGCAAGAGAGCAAAGCAGCGCCGGAGAAAGAGAGCATCGCAGTCTAGTAGTAGTACAGCTCGCTATAGCGTCAGACGATTATTGCGGCCGAGTGTAGGTGAGGTGCGTGAGAACTGTATCCCCCTCTTTTCGAAACTTTTATGAAAAATGCCAAAGCGCTATTTTCGTGCTTATCGATGTACGATAATAATGTTTTCGGAACTTCCTATCTATCTCTTTCTCACCCCTAATGAACGGCAAATGCAAGCGGATAATGTTTAGCATCGCTGGGGCGTGAGAGGCTCTTTTGAAAAAAAAAAAAAACGACGACGAGCAGCCGAAACTTCTCTTCGCGGCGGCCTCATCTGCTTTTATCGATTGCCTTTTTTTTGTTGCCTCCCACCCTACCTACTGCAATCTAGTGCTAGATCAAGCAAAAAATACGATTGGATGTTTTGGCCGGGCAAACGAGCCCGTTTTCTAACAATTCTTCATTCTAAATGATAACATCTATATATTTGTTTTTATTCTTGTTTTTTTTTGTTACTTTTTCATTTTTTTTTCCTTTTCCTTTCTTTTTTAGCAAACGAGCAGTGTTAGTTTTTACGAAATACAAATACAGTTTTATGGAGAGAGTATGCCGAGATGGAAACATAATCGGCTTAAATTTCAAACTTTATGTGAAGCGATAAAGAAAATTTATATAAACTTGCAATAAAATAGCGTAATTTATCAGTAATAAAATGAAAGAAATAAAAAGCGTTAAGTCTTATTAAAGCAGCCAAAGGGGAAAAATAAGATTTGAAAGAAAAAAAAATATATTAAATATTACATTTTCCTTTTTTTTTTATGTTCTTGATAAATACATGCCCTTATTTAAACCATTTAATATTCCGGAAACGTAAGAATAAAACAAAATTGTTCTTAATCAACTGGTACTTTAACCTTTCTTTTTTTTTCTTTTGCCCCAGCACAATAAAAGACAGAATCTTTAAAACGCTTTTATCCCAAAGAAAAGACCCTCTCTCGCTCGCCATCCAGCCTTTCGACGATTGAGCGAGTTATTAAAATTTACATCCCTTTTCATTAGATCTTGGTAATCCCTTCTACGTCTCAACAGCCCCACCAAAAATTACACGAATTAAAAGCAAAAATTTAGCTTTTCATCTCTCGCAGCGTCTATTAAACTCAAAAATCATTCAAAACGTTTGCTCACACCCGAAGACGCAATTCTGGAGCATAAACATTCTTCTTGAACTACGCGCCAAAGAGTAATCGTAGACGTCGACTATGCAACGGACGTGCAAACAGTTTCGCGCGCTCGTCACGGCTTCTCTCTCTCTCTCTCTCTCTCTTTTCCTTTCCCTGTGCAATTTTTTAATCCTCTCTAGCGCGACACCTGCACTTCCACCTCATCAATCTACCTCTTTTCCCGCGGCGCGCGTCTCTCCTCCTCTTCTTCCATCCTCTCGCTACTGCTGGCTCTCTCTCTCTCTCTCTCTCTCTCTCTCTCTCTCTCTCTCTCTTCTCCGATCATTTATCCAGGCCGCCGTGTCCGCACCGTTTATGCCGTCAGCGGCGGCGTGCCGGCTCGACTTGAAAATTACGTTTCTCCAGGGACAATTTTGTGAATTATGAATCTTTAATGAATTCGTTACTTTCGTCGGACCCAGACACCCCTGCCTTCGCGTCGCTCATTGTTCCGTCGTCGTCGGCTCTCTCTCTCTATTTTTCTTTCCGTATTTTTTCCTTTCTTTCTCGCTCGCTACTCCCCTCTCGTGTCTTCGTTATTTCGCCATTTGCGAGTGGTCCTCGCAGTGATTCTCTTTACCTAGAGTCCTACGGTTGTCGTTTTAATTTTTTAGCGCGTTTAAATTTATGATCGAATAGATTAGCAGCGGCGGGACGAAGCAAAGTTTTATTCGCTTAAATACGCCTGCGAGTTTTTCGAGTGCTGGGTGAAATGATATTTAGAGGCTAATTTTTCATCGAATTTACTTATTGACGATGAATTGTCTGAGGACCAAAAAGTATGCCGTACCTTTTTGGAAATAAGTTATTAAAGAATGATAAAATACGAATGACAAGCTGGCAGCTTGATTGATTTGTCCTTCTTTTTCTTTTTGTAATTTGAGCAATATTATTTACCGATGAATAAAGAGAAGACGTTTACTTGGACCAACCGAATAAATTTTATAAGGCATGAAAATTATTCAATTACGACATAATTAAAGCTTCATTTAAATTCATCTTCATTTTTTTGTTTTCTTTTTCTCTCACCTCATGAAAGTCGTCAGAGACCAATTACATCCATTTTTATGCCTTTTTTTTTGCTTAAATAAAACATTGAAAAAATTGAGCAGAATTAGACGGCGTTATCAATTTTGATGAGGATAGTTAAAATATCTCTCCACCGAAATCGGTATAATAAGACTTCCTCCCTCAACTTTAAATAAGTAAGCAGTCAATTTTTATCCGGAATATCAAAGCAACCGGAAGCATCCGCCAACAATGTCGATAAAATCTGACTAAAATATCTTTCACAGGTGATGGTTTATACGGTCACTTATACTCATGCGAAACTGAAATAATCGTCTCCCCCCGATTCACGATCTCGTGCTCGCAGGTGTCTTTAAAAGACGAAGAGGAAAAAGAAGCCAAGAAGAAGAAGAGGAAGAAGCAACGAAAAAACGAATTTGCTCGGGAGCGGAAAAGGTCAATAGAGCTTTCGTAGCCTTTCAGCCCACGCAAGTGCTGACGCCCGTTCTGAGAATATGTATAGGCGCCGCCGGTTGAGCCGAGAGAAGCGACGGAGGAGAGCGGTAGGTGGTGGCTGCTGGGGAAGGGGAAAGTCTATCGGAAAGTCGCCCTCTCTTTTGTTATCGAACGCGACATCGTAACCTTCGCGGGCTCTCCCACCTACCCGGGGGGAATAAGGCCGAGGTTGGCTTTCTTTCTCGCGCAGCCCGAGACTCCGGTGTAACCGAACGCGACAGGAAAAGCGACGGAGGCGCCAGCGCTTCCAGAATGATCTAGCGCTTGTGCGCCTCTCCTTCCCTCTCTCTCTCTCTCTCTCTCTCTCTCTCTCTCTCTCTCGACTCCTCTTCCTCCTCCACTTTCAGCTCGGGGCTTATCGATCGACGAAATAGGTTCTCGTTGTAATCTTCAGTTATTCGTATTCAAAGGAGAAAACCTATCTGTAAGCTCCTAAGGTAAAAAAGCGCGAGGACGAGAGATAGAAAGAGAGAGAGAGAGAGAAGCAGAGGCAAATCGAGGCCTTCGTCAATCTGAAAGTTATCGCGTATAACGAATTTTATCGTGATCCCTGTCGAGGCCGCTTTACTCCTCCCTTTTTCCTCTTTTTTTACTTTCTGTTTTGCTCTGCCCTCTCTCCCTTTTATTCCTATTCGGTCTCTTTTACTTCCTCTTGTTGCCTCGTTGAATTGACAAAAAAGGGAACGAGAGCTGTCTTTCGATACCTTTTACTTGCTATACCGACTATTCTTTGGCTTTTCGTGATATCTTTAATATCGATGAAAGTAGCAAGGGACAGAATTTTTCAGCATTACGAAGTTGGATACTGCTCTTAAGAAGATTAAACTCATTTTTACAAATATTTTTTTTCTGTTTCGTTTAAATCGTCATAAATGCTTTCTTTTTTTGTTTTTACAATCTTTTGTTGTGCTCGAGTTAATTTTTCTGTTTGATTACTAAAAGAGAAATAACTTTGTTGTATGCTACGTAACTATGGAACAAATGCATTACCTACTACGTTTTTTCAAAACTTTTTCAAGAGTTTTCTATTTTATTTCCGTTGAAAACATTTCAATCTACTACAAAGTCAATTTTTGGTAATATACTAATCGAGTCACTCGAGATGTAATATTGTGATTTTTACATTTTCATTTTCACCAAGCTACATCATTTATTATTCCTATCATTGACTTTAATTTTGTGGTAGAATTTGCTTCTCCATTCTCACTTTAAGCATCGACTTTAAGCTAATTTAAATGAAAGCTTTTACTGAATACTATTAACAGAAGTGGCTGGAAACTGAGAAAGTTAGCCTTCTTTATAAAGTTAGAAAGTCAAAGTTCAATGCGTACACTACTTAATATTTATGATTAGTTTTATTCCATTTAAATTTGTTAAATATTAAGATGAGTGTTATACGGCAATGCATTATTTCGTTGCCCATCGCTGCGTACCCGCACTTACGATATTAAATCCGACCTTCGGTTTTGTTTTGTTTGTTTTTCCAGAGTGGACGTACGCGGAAAACCTTTACAGGATGCAAAGCACCAGTCGACTCTGTTCGGACAAAGGGCGTACTTTCGCACGTCGATTCAGGAACCGGCGATGCTGGTACTCTACGACGTCAAGAGGCACGACGCCGCGATTTATAGGTGCAGAGTGGATTTTCATCGAGGACAATCCAGAAGTGTTCGATACAATCTTACCGTCATAGGTAAGTAAATTATTTTTTTTTCTCATTAATCATTACTATATAAAATTGTTTGAATAGTATTTGAACCATCAACATATTTTCTAAAAAATACATTTTATTCAGTAAGGAGTACATATGAGTAAATTAAAATACTTGAGTAATAGAGATGATTTTTAAACAATTTTTTTTACCTCGCATGAAAATATCTGTTTGAATAACGTAAAAGCTGCTCTCTTTCGTATAAAACAAAGCCCATCGTATTAATGTAGCGAAAATCCTGGCTGGTAATAACAATTGATCTGAAAGTAAAATCGAATCTTTTAAAAATCATACACGGAAAACCTCTTTCATAAGTCCACTCTCTATCTCTCTCTCTCTCTCTCTCTCTCTCTCTCTCTCTCTCTCTCTCTCTCTCTCCAGATGAGCGTGAAAACAAAAAAACTGTTATCATGAAAATCAGTTATTGTCTCGATTTAATCAGAAAAATAAAGACAAAATGGCAATATCGATTCGAATGGAAATGAGGAGCCGTTAGCGCAGTCTTACCACGCAGATCAAACAGATACGACGATTCCACATTCAAGGCACTTTGCCAAATCGGCCGTATTCGAAATCGATGCTTCACGGTAACTGTAGCATCAACTGGCACACATCAAGTCCGCAAACTAATCATTCAAAAAGCTCCGCATCTATATCCGAAATCCTAAAGGATCGGCTCCCGCTGGGCTTTATTAATTTTCATAAATACTCGAGTCGCACCGGAAAATCATCTCTCGGCTCTCAATACGCACGTAACTCACAAAGGAGAACAGAAGAGAAAGAGAGAAAAGCCTCATCGCAGGGAGCCGGAGAGAAAGAAAACGCATCGTCCAAGTGCCAGCTCCCCAAGGAGTAGCTAGAGAAGCCAGCGAGAAGAAAGAAAGAGAGAAGGGGGCACGGGTGGGTGGTCGGGGGTAGGAGGCGAGGTAGCTGAGAGTTAAGGATATAATCCACGGCTTAATTAAATACGGCGCAATTAGTTCCACGTCTGCGCTCGGCGGCTGCGTGCGCGCCCGGGAGTAGGCAGCTCGCGCGCGCTCTCTATAGCCCCTTGACTCCTGGTGAAAGCCAAGAAGACCGAGAGGCTTGCGGCTGCGCGGGCCGCATTGTGCTCCGCTACCCGGCCCGCGCGACCTGTATTTCTTTATCGTCTCCTCTATGAACGGAGCTGCTTCTCCCCCCCCCCACCCACCCCCCTCGTGAGTTTATGAGCGGTGCGCTCGCGTCTATCTTTAGGAGAGCAGCAGCGTGGCGGCTTTGTGCGCCGACGACAAATGTATCGCTTGCACGTCTACGCCGCGCCTCCTTCCCCGCCTCGTCACGGCCAATATTGTAGTGCCGTTAAAGCAGCAGCACGCGCCTTCTCTTTCTCTCCCCCGGATAATGCTCGCGAGCCTCATCGCGGGCTTTTTTATATAGGTTTATTTCGTGAATCGGGTATTTTTACGGTGCAAGTACGCAGGATGTCTTAATTAATTTTCCCCTTTTTTTTTCATTTTTCATAAATTTTTCTCTGCAGATTTACATGTCGTTAGAAAAGACGTTAAACTTTGCAAAATGTCTATTTGACATGAGGTGTACTCTTGAATTATTTATCGCGTCGGTTGGGCATATTCTTTGTTCAAGGCGAAATGTTTAATGCAGAACGCTTGGCCGGAATATAATTTCGCTCTTGAAGCCGCAAAGAACGACACAGCAGTTGAGAAGGTCGGCCCGTGACAAACTGCCGATTAAGCGGCGTAATCGCGAGTAAACAAGGCCAGGTTAACAGCTGAAGTTTAGGTCGGAGGAGGAATGCGCGATGGTCACGTCGGGCTACGCTACGCTCGTAGAGAGTCCCGACGCCGGCGGTATTTTGTCGTTTTCATCTGAATGACGTAAGTGGCCCGCTACTCAGTGGGATAACAAAGAGAGAGAGCACAAGAGAGGGTGAGAAAGAGAAAGCGCGCGGGACACGTGGCTGGGAGAAAAGCTGGAGTGTTGGAGAGTAGGGAAAAAGGCGTGGAAACGGGTGCGCGACGAGGAGAGAGAGAGAGAGAGAGAGAGTCGTATGAATTTACGAGGGCACATAAATCCGACGAGGACCCTCGGCTTCGGAGGAGCCGCGAGTGGGACGCGAAAGCGCTTTAGCGGACGCCCCTCGGCCTCCTCTCCACGCTCGCGCGATGATTTCGGAGTCCACGGCCGCACACCTCCGGCACATCAGCCCCTTCCCCGGCCCGTAATATTTATATATACAGCCAAGCCATTTTGCTTAGCCGGGCGATCGCTCTGGCTCGTCCTCGCCTGGAGCGCGTCCCATAAATCGCTCCGCCTGCGGCGACGCTCTGTTAGCCAACGGCCAAGCGAGAACGAGCAGGCTATCGGAAATAGTTTCGGTCGATCAGTGCGCTGGGATTCCTCTTGCTCTCCGAGCTCGGATTACGTCTCTATGGGGGGAAAAAAAGGAATGTAAGGGGAGGAGAAAGGGGGATCTCTTCCAGGAGGCTGTAACTCATATTTCTTCGGGTGTATAACGAGGATATGGACGGCGGTTTATTTTTCAGCTTTAGGGATTTTATATTTCAGGACACAAAGAGAGCTTTCTTTTCGATGGGCTGGCTGCTCTCTCCGTGCTTTTTTTATAATACTCTTTTTTTTCGCTCTTTTTCCCGGAGCCTTCAAATTTGGGATGCTCGTGAATTATGGTTTTGACGATGAAATATTACTTTTTGGAATGAGATTCTATGGGATCTGGAAAAACATTTGATGGGGATCTGTCTTACTGAATAAAGGAAAAATAAGAGATTACAGGGACTTTTACAATGAATGATAATATTTCGGCGAGACAAGTAGTTCCAATCTCAGTGGTGATGATCGATTTTAGTCAGACATCGATCATAAATCGAAATGTCATGTTTCAAATTATTGCAAGCTTTTTGACATACCTACTTACACTGCCACGTTTCCGTTCCTTTTTTTTCTTTATAAAAGTAAAAAAAAATAAGGAACGATTGAAAAACATTGTTTCATTAACACTTTACGACTACAGAAAGTACTCCATATCTGCTTTATTAAAAAAGTTCTTTGAAACGATCGGATGAAATGAAAAATACGTTCGAGAGTCTCTCGATATTCCTTTTTGTAAAAAAAAAAATTAATGAACCACTAAAATGTTAATTCTCTGAATGTAAAGTAACTCTCTTTATGCAGACTACCTTTCCGCGAATAGCCCCGCAGTGTCTTTATTCCCGATCTTGAAACTGACCCAGCTCAAACCCATCCAAAGTTCTCATCTCTTTCTCAAAAAAAAAAAAAACGAAGCATAAGGAAAAGAAAAAAAAAGAAGGAAGCGGAAGAAACAGAAGAGGTCAGATGAAAGCCAAGGCAGTAGCAACGGCACAAGGATGGCAGTGGCAGGAGAGCGGCCTCCGGCATGTACCGTCGCTGCAATAGCGCAGGGTAGGAGGAGGAGGGGGAGCGGAGGGCCAAGTTGCCGGTGCGCTGGAGCTCGCCCGATATCCGCGTTCAATTTCCCAACTAAATTGGATTTTGACGTTTACACACGAGCCCTGACGTGCGCGTACGCTGCCCCCTGGCAAACATAAGTGCGCGTCCCTGACGGCGTGGTGGCCCTCCGTCGTCGCGCTGCGTCTTCTCTCGCAAGCCCCTCTGCTCTCTCTCTCTCTCTCTCTCCTTTTGTCCCTTTCCTCCTGCCCCTCTAGCGTGCGTGTATTACGGCGAATAACAAGTCGAGCATTGCGGCAGCGACCGCATCGCTCCCCGGTTTTGGGTTTACTAAAGTATATACCACCAGCGTCGTCGTCGTCGTCGTTGCTTGCTGCTGCGGCAGTGGTGGCAGCGGCTGCGCTGTCTTCCAAGGCGTGATAAAGTGCCGGCACTAACTACGCGAATTATTCCAAGTAGACGGGCTTTGCGGGCGGACCGTTGCCTTTGCTCCCTCCCCCCCTCTTTCCCTCTCTCAGACGCGCGAGTTGCTGAAGAAGCTAGTCGTCGCGCGAGAGCGGCCCTCTCTCTCTCTCTCTACGCTATACTCCCACGCGGAATTAACTGCTTGCGGCATCTCTCTCACGCTGCCTACGCTGCTGTACGCGCCTCTCTTTTGCGCGCTCTGGAACAAACGCCGGGATAAATTATGACAGGCATAATAGCGCCTGGGGACGCGATGAGCGCAATTTCGAAATTGCCCGTCGCGCTCGGCTGGAGCGGCTATGGGGCTAGAGGAGCAGGCGCCACGCGTAAATATTCCGATATTGAATTCTCGTGGCTTTTCATTAGAGAAAGAGAAGGCAGAGAGGAACAGTGAGAGAGATAAGGCCCAAGGCTCTGCTCATCTCGGCCCTCCTCCCCACGGCGCGGTATACACTTTGCTTATCCCCGGCGGCTGGCTAAGGGAGGTATATTGCCCATCTATTCTCGGAAAGTTTTCGAAAAATCTTGATAATTTGAAGCGAGGGCGTGCGACGACGCTTTTTGTCCTCCCGCGACCTAATTAATTTGCGCTCTAAAGACTCTCCGAGGAGGGGAAGAGCGTCGTCGAGCTTTTGGCCCCCGCTCGCGGAGAAATTATTTCTCAATCGATGATTACAAATTTCTTTTGAAAAGTCTAGAGGAGAACGAGGGGGGAGGCGAAGGAGGGCTCTATCTCGCGTATACCAGCCAATCGCGCGCTCTTCCTTATTGTGGGTTTCTTCCGAGCGAGAAAGGGACTCTCCGGACCCTAGGGTCAATAATTTTTAATAAATATCCCGGTAGCTTAATGCGCGGTATGAAATATTGATTGGAATATTCAAAGGCTTTTTCGGGGCTGGAGAACCTGAAAATTTCAACGAGGAACATGCCGTAATGGAAGAGTATTGAAAATAAATTCGCCGAGGGTAATGGGGAAATGGGGGGGCAGGTTAGCTATAAGGTCGAGGGGGTGGGGGCGGGGGGAAACTCTAGGTTCTCCACGACCGGTCCAGAGGCCGAATAAAAGCCATTTTTTATATGAATTTAAATTACGGCTCCTTGACAGATAATTAAAAGTAAATTTACCGAGCGTAGCGCCTCCGAACGTACATTTTATCGAGCAATCGCCAGGGAATAATAGTTACACACTGAACCGCTTGCCGGGGCCAGAAATGAGAGAGTTCCTTTTCCTCCCATAACTAAACACTAGTCGAGGCAGGGGGCAAGCGTAAAAGAGGAAGAGGGAGAGGAGGGGGGCTACGGGCGAGAGAGGAGAAGTTAACTCTACTTTCTCTCTTTCAGCCGTCGTCTAAATCATCGAAATGAACTTTTTGGCGCGTTGGGCCCTTACGCCATTGGTAAAGCAGCTCTGCCGACCCAGCAATTTGTATCTCTAAAAATGACAAACCGACTTTCATTTGCGCCCCGGCTACCGTTCCTGCCACGCCCGATTACCGCGATTTCCTCCCTCGCTCTCACCCCATAACGGACGATCGAGAATTAAAGTTATCCCAGGCCTGCAGCGCTGGTAGCCAAAGCTACGGGGGACGGCGAAGGGCCGAGGGAGAGGCGCGAAAGTGTTTCGAAAGAGTGATAGCCGTGCGCTGGGCCCTGTGTGCTCGCCATTGGATTTTAATATTTTCCACCCATTTCTTAGACAAAGGACGTAAAGACGCCGACGACGCGCCGGATAAAAGTTGGATATAGCTCTCGCAAGCTCGCCGATGCAGTTGGCGCGCTAGTCATCTCGTTTTCAAATAGTCTCGACGAAAGAGTCGCCTGATACTTTTGCCCACGTCGCGCTTACGCTCGGCCGTTCGAAAACTCCTACCGATTCTCCGCCGAAACTACTTTTTAGTTTTTTTTCCTCTCTTCACTTAAACACGACAGCAGCAGCGCGATTTCGCTCTGAATATTGAAAAACGCGACGTCGCGTATGGGACTGATAAGATCGATTTAGCGTCTATATTACCGTCCGGTCAGCAAGACCGTGATAAATTTTTCTAATTTCGAGTCAACTTTGAATATCCGAGCGTGCCCGAGAAAGGGATGTTTTTACATTTCCGATGCTTATCCGAACGTATATGCCCAAGCTCCGGGAATGAAGTCGAGAAGTTTGCCGAAAATGGATTTCCCGTCAAAATCGACAGGGGGGAACACGGGTGCCGGGATGGGGGTAGGCTGAGATAGCAGTGGCTGCTGGGGAATATCTATTATCACTCGTTCAGCCGTGCGTCTGACCGGCGTCCGAGGCCTGCATTACTCTTGCCGTCCTCACATTTTTCGCATTATCCCGGGTCTCGAGGCCAAAATGTGCGCTATAAATCAAAATTCTCCAACGCCCGGCACGCGCGTATTCTTTTTAACCCGCAGACCCGTTCCTTCGTCTTCTTCTTCGTCTACTTATTCGTCTACGTTAAAGCGCCCGCGCGTCTGCGTATATTTTTCACGAGGGCGCGGCCGCGCGAATAAATGAATAAAATCGCTATTTCGGAGGTGTTAGGCCAAATAAAATTTATATGCATCCCCTTTCGCGCGGATCCGTCCTGTGGCACGGATAACCCCCTGGCTGAAGGAGATATAAATTTTGAAAAATTCGATGCTATACCTGGATGGCTCTCCGGATGATTAAAGTGATTTTCCCATTTTTCTTTTTTTTCTTTGTTTAAGAAAACTCTGATGCTCTTCCGAACGAACTAATAGAAGTTACTTGATATTTTTGTTTGTTATTTGAATGCCGATGAAATAACGTTCACAAAGTGAAAAAATTTAAAATCCCGACAATATATACCCATTATCATGCTAGAATGGCATTCGCCAAATTTTCCGCTCGAATAACAATATGATGGTAAACACAAAATTATGATTCGAAATAATTTAGAATATAAATTAGCGAATAGAAATCAAGCGTTAATTCCGCAAATTAATTTGACGCGGCAAAAACCTGTGTTATATCCGTCGCGCAGCGAAATAACGAATATAATCCCGCTCGACCCGAAAGATTCCCCCCCACCCCGACGTGTGCGTTTTATTGACGCAAACGGAAATTTTTCCAAAACTAAACCATAACGCTCACCCTGTACGAAACAAACTTGTATCCAACGAGTCATCCCTCACCGAAAACTCACCCTCGAGAGTCCCATAACCAGCCCTGATTAATTAATCCTCGGCTCGAAAACGCTGATTCGGCGCGTTCGCCGAATATGGCCAACTTGACAAGTCACTGGCATTGGAGAGAGAGAGAGAGAGAGAGAGAGAGAGAGAGAGAGAGAAAGCAGTCTCGAAGCGACGACTCCACCCCCGGTCAATGCGCGTGCTCGACTTGCTACAACTCTCCGAGTCGTAAGATCGAAAGCCCAGGGCACCGAGAGCGAATTGGGCGTATGATCGAAGATGATGAATGGCGTCTGCCCCCCCCCCTCCTCCTATCTCTCGCGTGCACGCATACGACCCTTTTCCTTCCCCACCGAGTCTCCAACCAGTAGTACTTGAGTAGCAGCAGCAGCAGCTCAAGAGGATTCGATTAGAGCAGTCGCCGTGCATATTCCCCGAGAGCGTTACGGGCTCGCGTAAACCTTTCGCCAACTCGTCGCGTTTTGCTATCTGCTCCCGGCACACTCCCTTTGCATCCCCGCTATACCCTCGCCACACTCCTCCTGCCGCTCTCCTCTCGCGCACACATTGGAAGTCTATAAATTCGCAAGCGAAAAGTACTCGGCTTTTTCGAGAGACCCGCCATGAAAATCCTCCGGTTGAAACGACTTTCCACCTTCGCTATCCCTGTCGTTTTATCTCTCACTCTTTCTCCCTGATTTATATATTCGCCTCCTTCGTCACCAGCGCCTCTATACGTTCTTATCGTTCGCGCTTAAACAGCCGACGTCTCGAGAGCAAAAAACACTGTATCGTCATCGTCCGTATACGGTTATCTCGCCCAGCGAATTATTTAATCTCAATATCGACGCGTCGCCTCAAATTCATATGTCCCTCCCCCCGATACAATGAAAATTCATCGAAACGACTCTGCAGAGCTCATTCCGGACATTGTAATCCAAAACGACCGGTCCTCTGGAAATCACCGATAACACTACCGTTCTAGAACACAAAAATTTTATTCCTCCCCCTCCCCTCTCTCTACGTGATTTTCGCACTCTCGACACTTTTCTCCCGGCTCCTTCTATTTCCTTGGCGCTCGTATAGAGGGAGAGGGCAGGCGGGTATAGCGATCAGGTCTCGACTTGGCTTTGAATTCAAAAGTGTCCACTTGTCGAGTTGGCCGGGCGCACAGGGCTCCCCCCCCCCCTACACTGGATTTGCGCGCGCGCGCGCGCCTCGAGAGAAAAAGTTACGAGGTTGTTGCCGGCGCGTGCTCTTCTGGGAATTGCTGGCTGTAAAAATTTAACAAGAGCGTAGCCGTCGCCGCCACCGCCAAGCCGACGATGCTCGGGGGTTGGGTCAAAGGTGAAAACGAACGAGTCGAATAATGGAGGATCGACTGGCGTGTACGGCTGGCCGCGTAGCAGGTGCGCATTGCGTGCGTTAAGCGACCTCCCGGATTGTCATGTGGCGCTCTAAAAAAGGAGCGACAGAGATTCTCTCCATTCAAGAGCGCTCGGACATTTTTTTTGTATTCGACGCGTCTTCTATGGTAGTCTTGACGAGCCAGCGAAGCAGCAGCAGCAGCGACTCTGCGGCTCGGAATAATAAATAAATCTGCATCGCTGCTTATTTCCAACTTTTATTTCGAGCTGCTGCTAAGAGAAAGAGGGGGAGAGTAGCGATTGCTCAAAGCAAGTTTCGGCTGAATAAACAGTTCGGCAAGCTGGGAGGATGAGGGAGTAGTGGAGCGAGAGAGGGAGGAAAAAGTAGTGGCGCGGCGGGAAGTGAAATGCAACATTCATAGGGTCGGCCAGCGCAATAAATCGCTTTATTTATTAACGAGAGCGCGGCTGCGAGCAAAGTTCTCCCGGCGGGGACTCTCGGCCTGCTACAGGGGGGGGGGGGGCTTATCGTGATCCAAAGCACATCAGACGCGCCGGCTCTGCTATACTCGCGCGCGCGCGCGCGGATCCGTCTCTGCGGCCGCCAGCGTCGCCGCGGATGCCTTTCTCTAATTTCCCGTCAGGGCCATAAACCCCGGGGTTTCGCGAGCCGCTAATCCGTCTGGCGCAGACTCACGAGCGGGCTAAAGAGGGAGGAGTAGCCGCCTGCGGCAAGAGGATCGATACGCTCTCTCCCTCTCGTCTGCTCCTCCTGCGGTTACACTCGCGAGACACGTAATTCTTCGGCTTGGATAGAGCGGCAGCAGCGGCAACTCGATCGGCCAGAGATGAGCTTTCTTTATCTCGTACGAGATGGCTCGCTCCAAGGGGAAAACATGCTTTCAGAGCTGATGAGGCTCCGTGTTAATTTGGTTAATAAAACCCCCTACATTGCTCGTACGAAGATTCTTGCTCTGACCGTTGCTTTTTTAGGATTCGCTCTTGGATCCTCGGGGTTTTTCAGATTTCAATTAGCGCGTTTTCGGGTTAAACGGAGCCGTCTACTTTTATGATTTATTCCTTCGTTATTTAATTAGTAATTCGTTTTTTTTTCGTTCGCTTTTTGCTTATTGTCTTCGCGCAATCAATTCGTTTGCCCTTTTTTTCTCTCTCACTCTCTCTCTCTCTCTCCCTCGCGAAATAAATGATTACGACCACCCCCGAGAGCTTTTTATTTTTTGCGCGAGGAGTTTTTAATTTTGTTTTCTCCTATTTTTGCGCTTTTTTTTACTCTGCGGCATCTCTCTTCGCCCAGCTTTATGGAAAAAAGGGTTCGTTAAAATAACAATGGGCCGACGTAACAATACAGTTTAAATCAAAAAGATTCCGAACATAAAGCGAACAACTTTGTAAATGAAATTACCGATAAATTCTCAGATATCGAAAAATTTGAATAATAGTTACTTTTTCATTTACAATTGCGTCTCAATGCTGAAAAAAAAATTGTTAATAGGATTTTGTTTTCGTTCCGGATTCCTATACCACATAAAAAAAGAACATAAAGCTCGTGCTCTTTTCGCATTACGAGACAGAGCTCGGGCGATGGCAAAAGTGAAAAAAGAGAACGTCTTCGCCTTATTTCCGAATACAGCCGAGCGAGTAAGGGAGGGAAAAGAAGCCGAAAGGCGAGATAGCGCCATCCCACAATCGTCGTGTGCGCGAAACGGCACGCGAAAGAGTCGGAGAGCAAACATCGGAGCTTTTCCACGGAAAGAGCTACGTCGGCGGCTTATTCAAATCGCCGAAGAAAGTGTCCTCGCGGTTTCTTCGTTCCTTAAGCCCACGCGCGCGCGCGCGTGGCTTGTCTTAGCCCCCTCCCCCCCTCACTAACCGAAAGAGCTTGACCCGTGCATTTAATCCGGGAGAGCGACAATCAAACGATAATAACAGTTAGTTTAATGAAGCCGTTAGCTCGTTTCTCAGCTAAATTATTCAGCATGCAAATTCATTCCACGAGAGAGGATGTAAATGCACTCGGCTCGAATTACTTTTTACCCCCGGGCTTTTCTTTCGTTTTTCCCCAGCTCTCCCTCTCTCTCTCTCCTTTCCCTCCCTTTCTCTCTCGCTACTCTAGACCCTCGACTCTAGACCCTTTTCATCTTTTTTCGTGAAACTACGGGAGAGAGGCTAAGCGTATACATGTATATATGTCTATTTGTATATATAAATATATATATACATCAACGGCTGAAGTGTTTCGCGTGTCTTGCTTTATGAATTTTAAAAGGGAGACACTGCAAATTTGAACTCATTAACGCCTCTCCCAACTCGGTCCTGCGCAGTTTATTAAGGTAATTGGAAAACAGAGATAGTTTTTGCCAACTCCCGAAATTATTGTTCATAGAAATTTAATATAGACAGCGGATAATATCCTGAGAACTTCGATAATTTCGAGCTTCCTACCGTCGTGGCGGGTTATAACGATGTTTGGCCGCGTTTACTTTTAAAAGTGGGACCCCAAGTTTTATTATCCAGACGCGCTGTATTACAGCTAATTTTCAATGCTTTGCATTGGTAACTTTTTTAACAGGAAAATGATAAAAGTTCAAACGTTGTAAAAATTATGAAATTTTAAAATTAACGCTTTACGCTTGCTCGACGCCACCGCCGTCGGGCCTCTGAAATATGAATTCTTTGCATTAAAACTTTTCATTCGCGTAACACGCCCGTAACAAAAGCTAATTTGCTAAATCTCTTTGGTAAATCAGCCCGAGTGAGTCGGTGAAATGTAATTTTCGTAATTTTGCCAAAAAAAAAAGATTATTAAATATTTTCAAAACAATATGTGCAACTTGGCATGCCGAGTAAATATCTCGTTGTTGAAAATTTTACATCGCTTCCCTGATTTCAACCGAAAATCTTTCGTAATTAGGATTTTTAAAAGCTTTTGACATTCCGTTAAATACACTGAAAAGATTTACGTAATTAAATAAAACGTTGCTGTTAACAGAATTAATTAATCCTAAATATTAACGTTAATCTCGTTCAATTTTCGGGAAACACGTGTGTCGGTTTCTTTTTGCTGAAACTCAAAATTTGACTGACTCCATAATATATCGAAACATGGCTAACATTTCTAAATGTATAAAAAATTTTGGCATTCCAAATCGATAAAGCATACAATAAAGGAAAACGCGAGGATAAGCAAGAGGATGAGAGAGAGAGAGAGAGAGAGAGAGAGAGAGAGAGAGAGAGAGAGAGAGAAGCTGTCTCTTCTGGGCCTACATCGACGAAAATGGCTCTTGTCACTTTCGACGAACTCGTTTCTCACGCGGCAAAGTGGAAACATCTGCGTCTAGTCACACCCGGCCCGCTCTCTCCCTCTCTAGTCGCGGCTTTTCTCGCTTCGGCTGTCTCGGCCGCGGGATCGAAGATCGAGGCTTTGGAGACGACAATTGTGGGGAGGGTAAGCCGTGAGAGGGAGGTAGAAAGAGAGAGCGCGTTGGTATCCTCGCCGCCATCGCCTCGTTGACAAGCGCAGTAAAAGATGGAACGCGAAATCCAATTTGAAAATAGAATGTGACATTTTTATTGAAATACGCCGCGACCCGGCTTCTCTCTCTCTCTCTCTCTCTCTCTCTCTCTCTCTCTCTCTCTCTCGACGTATGCTTCGGAGCACACAACTCTCACGCTTCCAAGAATTTTCCCCGATCGTCGTCAATTGGATGTCTTAGCAAATCAACTATCGAAAAAATATTTCCAGCTACCCCTCACCCCCCCCTCTCCGCTTCCCTTTAATGTCGGCTCAGCTATTATCGTATTTGGCAGATGCTGAATGACGTTTATCCCACATTTTTCCAACTTTTCCCCCTAGGTATATAACCAAAATTGAAACTTTAATGGCGCGTCCATTTTTTTTCTCTCTCTCTCTCTTACAGTCAGCGAGCAAGACGCGCGTTTATATACCGTGGCAATCATGGTTAATTTTGATGTAATTGCAGTACAAAAGCTAACGACTTTATAAAGTATATAGCAGCCTATTAGAAATGCATCCCTTATTGTTTCCCCTAACTTTACATAAATTACCAAGGGCACACCGGTGATGCAGCTGTAGAGCAGCGCGGCAGAGCAGGCTGTAGAGGTGGTGAGGTGCGGCGAAGGAAAGGAGGAGAGAGGCCAGAGCAGCCATTACCACTTAGCTTTCAGCTCTGCAATTTCTTAAAGTACATTTGCATTTATATAAGCCTTAATCTTTCCTCTAAAGCTAAATAAGATATTAAAAATTATGCAGCCACGGAAGATTCCTCCTTCATCTCCTCCCCGCCGTCTAGGCAACTCTCCTGTGCCACACGCACGCGCGTAACGGCTTGAATCTAGCAATTAATTAAACCCATCGTTAATTAACTATACGCTTATACATACACAGAACGTGACTCGGGCATATTGCGCGCGCGCGCGTGCGTATATCAGAATCAGCTTTATTATTTTAACAAAATGAAGTTTACATGCATTTCCATCCGAATTCCGTAGTTTGACCGAACTTTCGTTAACCAGTCATCCAGAACCGCAAAGAGAGAGAGAGAGAGAGAGAGAGAGAGGGGAGCAGCGAGGGAGAGATGTAGAGAAGCAGAGGGCCCCGGTATTAAAGCCGCATTCACGAGCGTCTGATTATTTGCAAACTATCGGGCTGGCAGTTGGCTTATTGAATTTCCCTCCACCTCCTCTTCATCCAGTCCACTTTTCTCCCAACATCGGCGGTTCTCCCTCTCTCTCTCTCTCTCCCTCTGAGGCCTGTCAACAATTAGCCTTTGCGCGCAACGAGCCGAGCCCCCGGAACAATGAATTTTGCCGGCTTGTCGCTTGTGCCCAATGCCACAGGACGCGCGTGCTCGTGACACAAAGCGAAAGCTGCAGCGACGGCTCGTGGATATATCGGCGATGTCGAGATCTGGCGCTTACGAGGAGCGACACCACGTCAATCATGGCCCCTCCCACCTTTGTTTTTTACCCCCATCCCGCCCCTCCTCCTCCTCTCGACGCTTCGGTTTTTCTTTCTTTTGCCTCGAGACTGCAGCTGCTCTGCTATCCTAGGCTATCACTCGACGGCCCTCCCCACCCTTCGCTAGAGAGAGAGAGAGAGAGAGATGCGAATAAAAGTGACGGCTGGCAAGGGGATAGCTGCGATTTCGAAGCTTGACTAATTCCGTACAAGGGGCGACGAAGAAAGCGCTTGGATGGAAATTCATCAAGATATATAAATATTGCCTGAGAGAGTCTATTGCTTCTGAAATATTGAGTTTATTGATTTCCCCGACGAGCCGGAGATTGGTGTCGTAACGCGTATGATGCTTTGATCGATTACACAATGTTGCCTCGGTTTTATTTTGCGCTATTTACGGATTTAGAATGCGCTATTACGGGTGTTGGACGAAAGGGAAAATCAACCCGACGAGCTGGAGATGTATATTTGCGTGTAAATTTAGCTTATGACGCGGCAGCATCGCGTCTTTTATTTGCCCCCTTGCCGTGTTTCATTATTAATTGAAATTCAATCAAGCCACTATTTCCGTTCTAAAAAAGCTCGCGATTAAATAACCATTAGAAACCTAGGTGGTCATTATTGTCCTCCCGCGAGGTATTTACGTTTCCTCTCTTTCTAATATGTAAAATGACCTGCGATTCGAACTTAATATGAAATTGATTCAATTTTATAGTTAACGAAATTTGCGAATTAAAGTTATTCGCGCTTGGGCACGTGATTTATTCAACGAGATTCATGCAAGATTCACTACTTGCAAAAGCTCGAAGCGACGAAATTCATTTTTGAACGCGGTCGAAAAGTCAACGGCGCCAAATAAGCACGCCATATACGCGTCGGGGGTGAATTGGAAATTTCTATGTTAATAAAGCCAAAAAGAAACTTTATCAAACTTTTGCCCTACAACGCGTACGAAAATAATCATGAAAGGCTAAAAACAGCGAAGGGCAAAAGGAAATAACGGAATCGTGTAAACAAGAAACAATTTGTCCAAAATTGCTCCGACTTCAAACTTTAAACAATAGGCCGGTTTTGGGATCGATCGGGCTTAGCTTGTCGTTTTTAATCGGCCCTAGTCGGCACTGCAACGCCGCTAATTTACCGAGTTCGTGGGCCTGAAATTGCCGTGCTCTCTCTCTTTCGCGCCCCCCTCCCTTCCATCGCATCTCGATTCGCGACGATTAACAAAGCGTTTACGAGGTGGGAAGCTCTTTCTCCCTCTCCCGCATACACACACACACACACGCACGCACACACAATTCGAGCAGTGGTACAATCCTAATTTCGCGAGTAGTTCAGCTTGCCAGCGGGCACTTTAACCGCGTTTTCCCTCACCTCCCCACCTCTCTCTCCGAGAGCAGCTAGCCCGGCTTACCAGTGCGGAGCAAGTTAATTTCTATCCCAATGCGTCTTCGAGTGGCTTGTCCGACCAGACGTATCTCTCGCCACCAGTGCTGGCCAAATTCATCCTTTGCCTCTCCTCCTCGCCCTCCTCTTACTCATCCCTCTCTACACACCCACTCCCTTACCCCCTTCTCTCATCCAGTCACTCTTGTAGTCGAAAGCTCTTGCCTAGCTATTACCACTGGTTCAAACCCCGACTATAGCAAGCGCATCCACCTGCGGAGAAGGAACTTAACCAACTCCGCGCTTGTCGGCTTTACGTGGATAGGAGGAAGAGGAAAGTGGCAGGAGGAGACTGAAGGAGAAGGGACCGTCTCGCAGCCCCCACCCTCCATACACCTACTCCTATGTGGGAGCACCTCTCGATATGAAGTGGTAATTATCTCGGATACCTCGAATCACGCCTAGCTCGTATGTATAGACGCAATGAGGAAGGCGGGAGGGGAGACGGGGCCGCACGTTTGCCTTCCGTGATTGTGTGTCAATAGGGGATTTGAAGCTGTTACGGTGAATTGGAGCGACCGGAGACTCCTATGATTTTAAGGAAATGCTCGACTAATTTTCATGCGAGATTAGTTTTATCCGGAGCTGCTGCTGATTAGTTGCTGGATATATACCTTGCGTGTACACAACCGAATTACTCGAGATAAAGCCCGCGTCGGATTACAATTGCGCCCGGGGAAGGGGGGGGGGTGGGTAAAATTTTACAACCGAGCCTTTTTTACGAGCATCACGTGTCACTCGTTAAAAATTATACGTATCGAGATGTTCGATGTAGATACCGAATAGAAATTCATATTTTACGGTAGCGTATCTGATACAGTCGTAAATACAGCAAGTATATGTATACGTATATATCAGGTCGAGAAACGAGGCGATTATTACGAAGCAAAGCCGGATAGGAGTGTGGGCAAAGGGGGATGAATAACGTCTTCATTAACGAGCCAATAAAAATCCGTTAACGCTCGGCTTACGAGAATGAAAGAGAGAGCGGAGGGGGAGGGCTTTTGTCGCAAAACGGCCGCCGATAAAAAATAAAGCGAAATAAAAGTACAGGGGCTGTACGTGTGGCGGGGAGAGCGAGCTCTATATATACCGCCTAAGCTCTCTCGCGCTACACCTTTAGCCCGTCTACACTGGCGTCTTCAACGAGAGCGATTATTTTGCAACGAGCTAGCCAAGTGCAGAGTCGCTTTAAATTACCACAATTAAAATTGCGGTCGCCCCGCTAACGTAGAGGAATAGCTACAGAGGCGAAGAGTTGGCAAAGAGAGGGGGGGGCCGTGTGGGAGGTGAAAGCTCGTCCGTAGACAGAGCTCGTCAGGTGCACGCTCGATTCGAGTCCCCGGCTGGCGTCCCTGAAATTATCGGCCCGAGTAGCCGAGTCCATTGATTATCACCGGTAATTGCCGTTGCAGGACTCTTGCGCGCACGCCTCCTCCTCTCATCCAGGCCTCTGCGTCGCTTCACCTGCTCGCCCTTTCTTCGAGTATTTTAATTTCTATTGCGACTCTCTCTCTCTCTTCGCTTCTATCGATGCTGTAACGAGTAACGCGGAGCTTTTATACGCTTGCGTGGAATTCTGTCCGCTTTCGTTTAACGTTTGAACGTTTTGAATAAAGCCGAAACAGGCGTGCGCCTCGAGCGAAGTACCAAGTCTGAAAAAAGCTCGGCCCTTGAGCTTTTCGCAAACGTACCCATAAACCTTAAAAAAAGGAAGAAGAAGAAATAAACTAGCCCAATTAAAAATTCGCCAAAGCTCGCAAAATTTTTAATCCGTCCCCCTTATACCCACCCTCGATTTTATCCAAAATATAACGAAGAAGAAACTCGTCAGTCTCAGCAACAACCCTCCGGAGCTTACACTAACCGCGTTTTGTACATGACACATGAGCCCGAGCCCGTCGTTTCCACGCGTGTTTATACAAAATCAACTGCAGATCGGCCAAACCTTCCAAGCTTTCAACGAGCCATCGGGCCAACACCCAACTATACACTCCTCGGGACTATCCCCAACCTTCCCCCCTGGCCCTTGCCCCCCCGGCCGCGTTTTAATCCACGTATACATATTCTCCGGCGCATAAATACAGATTCGCTGCCACCCCCCCCCTTTCCGTCATCCACGCCTCTCTTCCCCGAGCTCTTTGGCGTAGAGGGTAACGCGCGCTCTCGGCTCATGCATATGCGCCGGACGTCATATATACGAGTGGACTTTCTGTTTACACGAGGCGCCCCAGCAGCCGCTCGGCCATTTCTGGAGGGCCTCTACTCCGCGCGCAGGTATACACACGGACGCACAACACACAGCCTCAGCGTCGAGGGTGTGCACATAGGCCGGCGCGCCGATTAGCATCTCGCGAGACTCCGGGCCCTAGATCGATCTTATATACCCGGCTGTATGGCCGGCCATGCGTATGTATATATACACACACACAGTCAGCCCAGCAGCTCCGTCCAGCAGCCGCGATTTAATTTAACGATAAGCCACGGTCAATTTGAGCTGCTTCCGTAGCAGCGCCCCCCCTCTCTCTACAAGCTCGACTCTACTCCTATCACCCTCCCCGTTCGTTTATTTTTTTTTTCTTACTCGCGCGCCACCAGCAGCGTTTTATAGTCCGTGTGCCGCTCTTGATTTTCTTCGCTTAATAGGCTGTCGAGAGAGCCTCTAGTTCGTCGCGTGATGTATTTCGCGCGCGCGCGCGCCAACAGAGTGCCCAAGAAGCAAAGAGACGCGTCCGTTCGGCAGCTCGATGAAAGCTCCTATGTGTGCGAACGTAGATATAAAAGAGGGAGAGGGCAGGGGGCGTAGGGGTGATGATGGTTGGTATTTCTCGAATTGAAGCGCCTCAATGGCCGCTCCATATTCATGCAGGGCATGCCGAAATTAACGAAAGCGAGAGTAATTCCCCTGCCCCCCGCGGCCTCCCCTCTGTCGGCCCTTTCAGGCACCACCAGGCAGCGCGTGCATAGCGCGTGTGCACATTTATATATGTATATGTATATATAAGCGTGTCGAGGCCTCTCGTGCGTGTGTGCAGACGACGCGCCGCTCTCTGTAATTTTCCTCTGCTTTTTCGTGCGCCCTGCCGCCGCCGCTGTAATTAAGGCGGCTGCATGCGAATTCGTTGCGCGCGATATTGCGACGCTGAATTTATTAGTTGGGCTTTGGCCTGCGTTCGAGAGGCCCTGCCGGAGGGCTGGGGTAAAGGGATGAAGGCTCTGAGAGAGAGGGCGTACGTTTAATGCGGCGCCAGTGGAGAGTAGTCGCTTTGGCCGGCGCACCACGCCGAAAGCCCAGCGTCGAAAACTAAAATAATTGAATCCGGCTGGCTGTAAATTTGAACTTGTTACATTTGCTGCCCTCTCTCTTTCTCGAAACTTTCCCCCACCCGCCTCGCCCTCCCCTACGCTCTAAACAAGTATCAGAAAGTTTAATGTGTTTTTATTGTTTTCCATTGGCTCATTTGATTCGTTACTTTTGACGTTATTTCGTTTTATGGAGGTTGTAAGAAAAGCTTTTTTTTTTCACGACTACATTTGAGTAGTCGACGATTATGAAAGATTTATTTTGTTTTTCAAGTGTATACAAGTCTGAGGTGAAAAAGGCAAATGCAAACATCTAAAAAGTACGTCGTTATGTCTGTTTCAGTTCCACCCGAGCAGCCAGCGATTCTGGATATGTGGGGTCGATTACTGAACGGGACGTCAGGCCCGTACGAGGAAGGCGACAGCCTGTCTTTAACCTGCCGAGTGACGGGAGGTAAGCAAAGCAAGCGTCTCTCAGCCAACGCATTTCCGGCTTGCTATATGTATGCTTGCCTTTGCGCGAAAAATGTTTTCTCGGGCGTAACGACGTTTAGGGAGTCGCGACACGAGATACCTCTCGCAACGCGCAAAAGCCGAGCTTCTTCGCTTATCTCTCGCGAGTCGTAAACTTATATGCTGAAAATCTGCAGCGCTGGTGTATCTTTTCTTACGCGCCTTCAAAGCCTACACTGAAATGCGATACCCAAAGTTCTTGTTTACAATGCTGTAAGGTGTGCGTGTCCCCTGGGCTTTGACAGTCGCACAAATCTCGTCTTGCTCGCGTTTTTTCACAAGCACAAAATTAATTACATATGCGAGTGGCGAACTGATGACCTGTACTATATGGGGAATACTGATTGAGCAAAAAGTGAGAGATTCGTTAATGCGGAATAAGGAATTTCTTTTTTTTTCTCAAAGTCGCGAATCCTAATTAATTAAGGATTACTTTGGAAGCTTGTGTAAAAGGGAAAACTTACGTAGATATAAGAAGGGAGGCGGGAGGGGGAAGGGAAGGGGAGGAGTTAAATGCTAAGTAAAGCTACGTTATATTTAACTCACGAGCCCAAGGTAATTATCATTCGCGCGTGAATCCTCTTTAAGATTTTAAGAGCGGCCCCGGGAGAAGAGATTCGGTGAAACTTTTCCGCGGCATCGACGCGCGCCGTCGCCCCCCCCCTCTCCCCGTGGCCTTACAGTCGCTGCTTATTAGATCGAGTCATTTCTCCTTTTCTCTTCCGGCCCAGAGAGTTCGGCTAAGTAAAAAGTTACACTCCCCGGTCTGCTTACCGGCGAAGCGTGAGACGGAACGGAGGGAGAGAGCGAGAGGCGATAGGAATGGGGGAAGGGGCGAGTGAGAAAACAGGAGAAAAGAAAGGACGGCGAGGATGAGATAGTGGTTGCTCTGGAGCTTTTGGATCGAGTTCCGACGCTCCAAGTCGAAAGCTCTCCTCTCTCTCGCTCTCTCTCTCTCTCTCTCTTGCGCTCGCGCGCGACGAACTCGCCTTTATACCACCCTCTTCCTTCTTCATTCCATCTCTTTCATTCCGTCTCTACCTCTCTCTCGGTCTCTAGTTCAACCCGCAGTGTTTACCTTGGCAACAGAATCTAAATTTCTGTTTATAACTGCCGCAACTTCAACAATCTGCCTTAAAAGATTATTTCTCAAGTGCCGCAGCAGCGTCGGCCGCGCACACCGCCTCCTAGCCATTTTCCCTTACCGGACTCTATGCCTACATCCTTCTCTTTGCCTTATCCCCTACTCCTCTGACATTTCTTTGGACCCCCCATATACACTCGACGGAGAAACTCTTTCTCTCTTAACCGATCTCACAACTCCATTTGTTTTTCCAGCGGTATTTATTCATTGTCTTAATGAAACCTTCCAAAAATTTCCTTTACCGTCTCCAATCCCGAAATACCCTGAGGCGCCTATACTCCAGCACGCTTGAACTGACGCGAAAAGCCTTTTAACCTAATAAACGGACCGCTTTAAAAAATTGCACGTATAGCAAAGTTGAACGGCACGCTACTTTCTACAGCGATATGCAAAATAAAAATTCTTCGCTTTTTATCCGCGTTCCCCTGCAGCTTCTTCGCGCGCGTCTCGATCTTCAGCTTTTCTCACGGAGTAAAGCTCACCTCTTTCTCTCCTGCGAGCTCTCGCGTGGCCCCTTTTCGGCTGCGACTCGAGGTCTCTCTCCCTCTTTCACTGTTTAATCTTCGTGCGATCTTGCGCAAACTCTTGACAGTTGCGCCCCATTCGCTTGCTCACTCGTTCAAAGCCTCTCTCGCCTTGGCTGCTAGACGAACGCCATTATATCAGTATACACACGTAGACATAAACATATCTATATATACATATGTGTGTATGTGTGTGTGTGTAGACGCACAGGTCGTATGATGCCAGCGCTCTAACTAATGTATATCGCGAGCGCGTCGAGCCACGTGCGAAAGCTCCTCGTCGCGCGCGTTGCGTCCGTTTGAATAATTTATGCGACATAAAGAAGCCGGATTCTCAAAAAAAAAAAGGTAAACCTAAGTGTTTGTTGAGCAAAGCTACTTATATGAAAACGTCGTAATTTTATGGGGGACTCAATTTTTCGCTTTGACAAGTCAATGATTTTACAGAAGTATCGCTAATTCGTACTGTACTGTAGAGAGTTGGACGAATATAAAATAACCATGCTCTTTACACATGCTGGTTACTGCCAAGTTGACGGCATAGAGCGACTCTCGGATATGTAATTGTAGCGAACGCGACAAGTCAATGAGAGATCTAATCAAACGCGACAAGTCGATGATAAATTTGTAATGCCGAAGCCTTGGATATTTCAAGCTGCAATTTTCGGTAATTGAGCTGTACAAGCCTGATCGAATTAATGCGAAACTGCTAAATTATTTCCGTATTGATCAAGTCCAAAGTGCCCCATTAATATGCAATCGCCACTCGCTTGTCCCCTCCCTTTTCTCTATGTCTGCTTCGACAAGTTTTACCGCTTGTTATTCTCGTTCTCTAGATTTATATAATTTTTTTTTAACAATATAAGGACTTTGACCGTTTGCTTTGTAGTCGCGGGCAGCTTTCGTCTAATTAGGAGTGTCAAACTCGTCTGAACTCTGCTCTTAATTAAAGATCGAGCAAAATTTATGGGAAAAAGCACACGGGGAGCATTGGAAGTGGGTATAGATACGACGAGATATAATTTGATTCAATCAGAGTCGGCTTGAAGCATTTATTAAGCTGAAATTCATATGTGTGGGTGTGTGTGTGTGTCTGTGTGTGTCGTACGTGTAAAGCGTTTATCAAATTAGAAAAGAACGAGAGTCAACGCGTCGAAAAGTTACGAGGATGAAAACTGAATAACTTTGACTTTTTACCTGGAGAAATCAAAAGTTTTTAAAGGAGATGCATTTGAAAGCTTATCAGCTTCCCCGTGCTCTTCCGTCTTTTTCTTCTTCTTTTGATGTTAGGACCAGGCTGGAAGTGGATCAGTATGTCTTCAAAGCCTTAATTGCAAAAGCGCACGAATAGAGAAGTGTAAGAAAAATCAGGAGATAAGATGGTTAACTTTTCTTTTTAAATTGCAGCTCATCCGAGCTTAATGGAAAATTTTTGTGTAATTTGATTCTTCTTCTTTTTATTTTTGTAATTTAATACGTTGGCTTGTGTTTTTTTTGTGAGATTAGTAATTGCGTTGCATTCTACTCCGTGACAAACTTATTCATAGCGAAAAAAAACATCAGGAAAGCTGTACTATATCTATAAAGAGCGAGAAGTATGTAAGTAGAAAATAGTTTAATAATTGATAAAAAAAATAAATAATTAAATCGTTGTCTTAGAATAACTGATGGAATATCTAGTATAAACTGAACATTCTTGCTATCTAAAGATTACAAACATTAAAAATTTAAATTCAAATATTATTTAAGCAAATATTCAACATACCTTATAACATTGTATAAATATCTGTAGTACATTCATAATGAAAGTCTTCGATAACACGTGATTAAATACATAGCATATGCATAAATTGTTTTTCCATTCCAAAAATAAAGTAAAACCGAGAGACGTGAAAATAAAGCGGTGACGAGAGATGAAAAGGAGAAAAAAACAAAAAATAGACAAATTGCAAAACCTTGACGTAATCAAGTGAAATTGTACGCTCATTTCCGAGAGGGGCGGGGGGGGACGCGACGGTAGAGGCTGTAGGGGAAATAAAGCGGGCGCAATAAAGATAACCGCGTAAATATTTCCGCGCCTAGCCTCGTAACGAAAAAACCGCTGGCATATCCATTCGACATTCTAGCAGTCCAACTTTACTATCCATCCAAAACGGTGTTTCCTCTCGCTGTCACTCTGCTTTTCCCTCGCCGGCAAAGTTCTCTTTTTCATGCAGTCGCGCTTTCTTCACTCACAGCAATAACACGCGGTTTTAATGCATCCGCGAGAGCAAAAGGGATTTGTCTTTTTTTGTAAAGTCCCGCGGCAAGTGCTTCGTGATACGCAGATGCTACGAGAGCAGCGGACACTCGCACGGTATGGAAACAAAAAAGTGCTGCGCTCACCACGGGTGTACACGTGATGAAAGCGCCATTCCGGTATTAAAAGAGAAAAGGCTCGGCAAAATTCTCAGACGAGGCCGAGATGGGGATATCGAGTAAAGCTCTTACTTTCTATTTTCGAGTATTAAAAGAAAGCCGCTTGTGTTGCTCTCGGCACGCGCGTATCTGCGATCGGTTTTTGAGAAAAGAAAACGCTCGAGGAAAAGAGAGAGAGTAAACAGCGGAGTAACATGGTTATCGAGCTCCCCCACGCGACAGCCGGAACTTTGGCGCATAACAAGCCGTCTCGTACGAGAGAGAGAGAGCAAATAAACGGCTCAAGTCCATTGACTGTAACGCGCGTGTGAAAAAGCGTTGGAGCCGCGCACGAAGTCGAGAGCTTTCTTTTTCCCCGAACGCGTCTCCAGCCGCGCACGCGAGTACCACTCCGGGCATCTCTCTCTTACCGCTTGCCCTCTCCTTTCTCTTGCTCTTCGTTTCTTTTCTCTTCTTTTTGCTCTACTCTCCTTGCCTCTCCCCCTTGAATTAACAAATACACGAAGCGAAACGGAAGGAAAGAATCCGCGTGCAGCTCTTTCTCTCTTCCTCAGCTAACTCCGGGCGCCGAGGCTGCCGGGCTTAGTTTGGTAATTATCTCCCGTTGCGCGCGCTAAATGAGTCCGCTCTCGACCGATCCTTCTTCTCCCGCCTCCTCCATTCCCCTGTTTCTCTCTCTCTCTCTCTCTCTCTCTCTCTCTCTCTCTCTCTCTCTTGTTCTCTCTTTCTTTTTTTCCTCCCTCCCCTCTCTCCTGTCTCTCTTTTTTTCTGCCTCCCTCTTTTTTCCAACCGTTTTTCCGCGCTTCATTCGGCACTTTGCTTCTCTCTGAGCCTCTGCTAGCCGCGCGCGCGCGTCGACGAGATTTGCGATGCACTCGACAGATCTAATTAGTGGAAAATCAAAATTTTTCCGCGCCTGGAAATTTTATCATTTTCCGCTGCGGCTGCTGATATTTAAATTGTTGAGCAAGTAGAACGGTTTTTTTACCCGGTTGTAAATGTTTCTGAAATTAATTTTTTTCATGACATTAAAATACTGCGAATAAAATGAAAAAAATAACGCAGTCGACCAAGATCAAATGTTTAATTAAAAAAATTAGAAAAATCAAGAAAAAAACGTTTTTATTAATAGACACCCTAAATAAGGTCGGATCGATCCCAAAATTAAATAAGTTGTTTAGTAACATATCACAAATGAGTGTGCCACATTTCAAGTCGATATCTTTTTTTTTTTGTTTGAGTTATCGTCGGACACAAAAATGATTACACATTCACGCACACATACAGACTTTGTCTAAAAACACTGTTTTCTTGTTCAGTGACATCAAAAACAAAACAAAAAAAATTACAAGATCGATATTTTTCACCATTACAAAGCTTTCTCTTTGAGAAAGCAAAAAAAAGCATCACGTGAAAAATACATCTGTTAAATTCGGCTGCACTTGCATTGATTTTCAATATTCCGTGCTCATTCCAGGCATACTTGAATTAAAAATCAAGCACTGCACGTACGTTCAATTTTCGTCGACGCGCGCGATAAGTATACCATTTTTTTTCATAAAACGTCGCGTGCGCTGCACAGCGACCATTGCAATTCGAGCGCTTGTATAGCCAAGGCCAGAAGTTTCTTAGCGTTTAAGAAAATGCTTCTACGTACACCTGCGCGACTCGCCGACGTTTCTAATTACGGCTAAACATAGACCTGGAAAAAAAAATACTTATGCCTGTATTGCTGACAGGGCCACTTGATGTGAACGAAGCAATAGAAAACTGATAATTTTCCAGAATAAGCGACTGCAATTGTCTCGAATTTCCTATTTTTTTTTTCAACAGTCGCTGTCTAGGACTGTTTTTCTTTCGTTATCTCTGTTTTTTTTCTGATGCCCACCCCTAATAGATCGCACTTTGTCAAAGTACAAATTACAGAGTCGGATAATTTGCTAAAAGCCCGTGTGCTTTGACGACTCGTTCAAAAGCAGCCGAGAACATTTAGCAAGCAGCTTGCGAGCGTGTGTGTGCCTGTGTGTAAGCTGCTCTATTAGCCGTATATAACACGGCTGCGCTCTCGCACGCACACTTTAAAACTTCATGATCCTTTTTAAGTCTCTTTTAAACGACCTTCCACGGATCTCAAGCCATCAAACTCCCTATTTTTCCGAGCGCACGAGTAAACGTGTGCTGCCTGTGTCCGTGTGGAGAGAGAAAGAGAGAGAGAGAGAGAGAGAGAGAGCATAGCACGCGTCATTACATAATTTAAGAATTAGCTCGGACTCTCGCGTAAAACGAGCGATTACCTTCTTCCGGGAAGGGACAACGAAAAAAAAGGATAGCGAGGATGCATCTCTACGTCTGTTTCTCTCTTTCTCTCTCAAAGAGCCATGAAAGTTTGAGTGGTCGGTGAAAGCGACAACAGTAGAGAGTGTGTGTGTGAGAGAGAGAGAAAGAGAGAGGGCGGACGGTGCAAAAGGGCCCTGACGTTTTTCGGTGTGTCATACGCGCGCGAGAAACTCGCTCTCGAGCTCGCCAGCGAGGATCCGAGAGAAACAAACAGCCGCGTTACTCGTTAAAATTTAAAACGCTCCCGCGGCCCCGTCAGATCCGCTTACGCCGCTGGACACGGATGCGATATATGTGCACGCCCTGTATCTATATACATCCCCTGCACTCTCGCCTTTTCCATTCGTCGAGCTCTCGAGATCATCGCTCTCTCTCTCTTTCTCTCGTGCCCGCGCACATAGGTGGATTCTATATAGAGCTTGTAATACCGGGGGGGGGGCACACATTACAGCCTTTCTGTCTTTGTGCGCGAGCCGCAGTTCGAATTCCGTTTGAAAGGCTCGCCGCCGCCGTTTGTCGCGTGTGCTCTCGTATATGCAAAGCCGCTTAAAGGGAGAAATTTGTAATTTGCCCTGACGGTCCTGCTGGAATAACAATTTGACGTTGCTCGTAATGCGGCAAGTGTTAAGGAGAGTGTCAGCGTTAATAGACTTGATGTGCTTAACTTAATGACGTTGCATCGTCGAATTCGTATACGTTGGCAGTTGTTGTTGCATAATTTCGTATCGATCGCATCGTGCTTACCGGTCTTCAAACCTAAATTTAAAAAATAAACAATATTTAATTTCAAGAGCACATTTCAAGAGCAAATTTTCAACTCCTTTCTCTTTCTCTCTCTCTCTCTCTCTCTCTCTCTCTCTCTCTCTCTCTGATTCGAGCGATAGTCTATCTGAGTCGATCATGCATTAATAAAACCTAGCGTCAGTACGACAATCGAGGTGGCTCACCCGGCAACTCGACCTTTTGATTCCGTCATTCGTCGTTGCGGCAGTTCTGCAATATAATATGCAAAACCCGATATCCAACTGCTACCGACTTCCAAGCTTGCCCTAGCTTACATGCACTAGCATAACCACGTGCATCTTCGCTTTCCTCTCTCCCTTCCTCCTTTTATTCCATCCTACTCCTCCCTCCGTCCCTCTCTCTCTCCCCACCACTTCCTCTATAGACTAAAGCAAGAGCCGAGAGACTGCTTAATTCGTAAGCTCGGCCGGTCGTTTACGTTAGTACTTAAAGGGGTTGTACCGCCCGAGGCGTTGACTTTAACTGCTGGACTCCGAACTCTCCGTTCGACCGAACGTAGTTTCTCCCGCGTTTTCCTCTTCTCTCCGCTTTCCTATCCACCTGTATCCCAGCTCTCTCCCTCTCTCTCTCTCTCTCTCTTCCTATATCCCTCTCCCTCTCTTTCGCCTTATTCGAAGTGAAAGCGCGAGAAGGAGTCCTCATCCCCAGCACTATCTTGGTAGTAAAGTGCGAATTTTAATCCGCGGATACCGGCCACCATATCTTCCGGGATTAGGGATCCCTACTCGGCGCGTCTCGGGAGCAACTTACTCAGAAGCAACCGCCTGTGGACGTCGAACTCCCGGGAACGCGGACCCCCTCGCTCTCTCTCTCTCTCTCTCTCTCTCTCTCTCTCTCTCTCTCTGCCTCTCGCTGAGCTGATGCTTATGGACTATATATACAGAGCCTTAGGACTTCGCTTCGATAGGATAGTTGACGTACGTATGTAGACCCGTCCAAATCCGGATCCGTGTCGGAAACTGCAATAAGGTCGGATCTGTGTTTTCAATTTTTTGGCTCTTTTTTTTAATCTACCAGCGACCAATTTATTTTGACGTGAGTTTCGAACTACAATTTTTTCGGATATGCGGAAAGATAAGCTTTTCCGTTCCGTTCTGTTTTTGTTTTTGTTTTTTTTTTTTTTTTTTTATTGTAGTTCGAAAAGGTGTAGCTGACACTGAAAATCATTTGGGGGAAAAAAAAGATGAAGATAAATATCCGAGAAGTCTTTTTTTAAACTTTCTGTCTTTATTAAACTTTGCAAAAAATTTTATATAGATCTTTCGAAGTTTTCATTTTAGTATGTAATTTTGAAAAAAATTCACGATAAAGTTTTTTTATCTCAGTTTACGTTAATTGTTAATTTTATAAAAGTTTAATCTTAATGTAGAAACTTAAATTTCATAACTGTCCACAATTTTTTTACTTTAAAATTTAATTTGAAAATTTTTTGTTTTACACAATGAACGCATTGTTCCCTAAGCTAACCTTTGTAAGTCATTTGTTCGTGAAAAAGATATTGATGAAAATACAATCACTGGACAGTAACGCAATTAAAACGCAATTCCGTATTTGTGTTCAGTGAATTATAATGACGCCGTGAAGTAAGCTAAATAATGCCAGCTTCCCTCTACCAGATATCGGCGAGTAATTTAAAGACTCATTCTAACCTTTATCCTGAAAATTAAATAGCGATTTACGAACAGGCAACATCGTGAATAACAATGCAAGCTCTACTCTGTTCTACTTTCCACGTGATATGGAAGACAAGATACCTTTCTCGAGATTAAACTAAAGTATTTCAGCTCAACTACCGCTGATTTAATTTTTTTTTAAAGTCATTGTACAATTTAAGCTATACTTAAAGAATAAGCTGAAATAGATGGATAATTATTGTAAATTTAAGTTTCTGTATTTTCTCAATTTAAAAAGTCACAATTTATGAGCTGGTGCATCTTTACTATTCGCACTACAGAGGAAAGCAATGAAAAAGAAACGAATAAATTCTGAAAATCGTAGAAATAAAATAAACCGTGTCTTATATGTAGCGCCGGTAACAAATGGCCCTCTGATTTTAATAGCTGAATTAAACTAGACATTTAAAAAAGACAAATAAATGCTGATTAAAATAATGTACCTCATAAAGACTGCAATAATGCCCTGCAATTAAATTAAGCATTTGAATTTTACGACTACGCTCGCGCATTGATTTAGTAATGGGGCAAACGCTCCTCGGTAACCAAATAAACCATTCTAGCTCATAAAGAAGAAAATCGATGTGGTACGAGCATATTACTCTTCGAAAAGGAACAAAAAAATCCGAGCAATTTCACTCTCGGAGTTTAAGATTTTTATCGTCGATGTTCTCTATTAAGTAAAACTAAATTACACGAAGCGGAAATAAGTTTATGACAAAGGACATTGATATAGCTCCTCGTCTCCGTTAACTTCACCTGTGTATTACTATTCTCTCTTGGTCGACATAAAGATGGATTTAAAATTTAAGTTACATCGATCGCTTAACCGACGATCATTAAATCCGGAAGTAAAAGCTGTCCGAAATTCCTCAACGCCACATTAGGGGGAAAGGGGAGATCTTTCACTGAACCAGTTAAGTTCCCTAACGCCGCGATGAAGTTAGCGTTCGACGCAAAGTAAAATCAGGGAAGCTTTGGAATGGCAGGTCCATCGCAAAGGACGAGTGCTTATTTTATAGCGCAAATTATTCAGTGGCAGTGTAACCAAAAACGAGCGAGACTACTACGAGGGGGGATGGGTCGAGGTTTTTCCACAAACCGAGTAGACGAGAGCAAGAGAGACAGAGAGACGGGAAAGAGAGTAGAATCGTTCTGAGCTTCAGGAATAATTTAAATCCCGGCCCTGCTTTCTCTCTGGGCTTGGGCTTAATGAATCAAACAGCTTCGGGGAGTGTTTCGCGCGTGTAATATTAATGAATGAGGGAAGCCCACTTGTCCTTCTTCTATGAGCTTTTCTGATATTTATAAACGACGAGAGAGAGAGAGAGAGAGAGAGAGAGAGAGAGAGTGAGAGAGAGAGAGAGAGGCTGGTGTGCCCAGTGTCGGAACACGTCTGCCATATACTCAACTTTGGACGGTTCTTTTGTGTTCCAGGGAGGCCCGTGCCCACTGTCAAGTGGTTCGTCAACGGCAAGCTGAAAGATGACAATTCCTATGAAAGCACCTCTGGCGACGTCATTGAGAAAAAGTGAGAGACTTGCTATTTTCATGGAAACCAATTAGTGCGCTGTGTGTTTAGTTTACTTTTTTTTCTCCTTCCCCCCCAGTATTTTTAGAATAACCCACTAGCTCTTACTTTTATTGCGCGAGTTTTTATTTGACGATTTTGTTGGATTATTCGTAGAAACGTTAAACTTTTTCATCGTGATTTTTATGGCTTAATAATAATTTCATGCCTACCCGACGCGTTAAATAAATTTTAATAATCGTCCTTATACTGCGGCAGAAAAAATATGAACTATAACATTAATGTATTACTTTATGAATAAAGAATGTAGGAAGATAAGTTTTTCTTTATGATTTATTTTCTGTTTTCAGGTTAACAGTAAAGACCCTAAGCAGGTCACATCTTTTTTCCAACTTTACATGTCAAGCGCAAAATACTCATCTTGTAGAGGCAAAAAAAATGTCTCTCATCCTTGATTTAAATTGTAAGTAACGAATTTTATTTAAATGCATGAATATGTTTCATCCTTTTAAAATATAATTTTCTGTAATTTTTTTTTTATCGTTCTTGAATTAAAATACAGATTTACATATGTAGTAATCGATTTTCATCTCCCCTTTGTCCCTGAAGTACACAAAATTTAACTGGAACTGTAACGTTGGCAAGTTATTTTGTTAATGAATCGAACGCAAAGTTCATTACGGAAAGATTGATAGGTACACCAGAAGCGCGAGGTCATTCAAGTTCAATTGTCGGTGGGTACAGCCAGAGTTATATGGCCGTGCAAACGAAAAATTGGCCGCATTCAGCTCTTTGATTTTCCACTTTCGCGATGAAAGTCCGTCTCAATCGTCAAATTCAAATAAAAATGTAAATTGGTTACGTCTATTTACAATCTCTACCTTTTGATCTCTTTTCTACTCCGGCCGAAAACAAAGCCAATGGTGTTCTATCCCCCCAAAAGTGCCGGTAAATGAAGAAAAACCAATCAGCGATCTTTTATTATGTACCCACTGTTGTACGTGTTAAATGGAAATTTCGCGTGGTCGTCGCGTTTCATATAGCTGCGACAAGAAATACGCGATGCGCTTCTGAAAAAACATTGTCACGCATAGTCGAGTCAAAGAGGGCGCAGCATCGATGTAGAGATTAAATTTGTTTCGATGAAAATTTAAAAGGGTAATTCAATAATTTTTAATTTTTGATAATGGAAAAACAACCGAGCCCACACGCCTCCTCGATGTAGGCTCGATAAAAGTTAAAAAAAAAACAATTCCATTTTATGACTTTGTTCAGTGCAAAAAAAGGTGGGATGAAAAAATATTTCTCCCTTAAAGTTAGTTTTGTTACAGAGGGGTGAAAGGGCGAATGGAAAAAGAGGAGGCGGTGGGTGGGGAGGAGGAGAAGGGGGGGGGTTGGCGTTAGAACATTGCCGTCCGCGCATATCCTCGCAGTTTTGATATTTTACGGCCGAGTAGATCGGTATCTGGCACGTGGTATAGGGCCAATTGTTGCCTCTCTCGCGTAAAATTGAAAACGATATCTCTGCATAGTCAAAGCCAAGATACGCAGGGTGAAAAATACACCGACAGCTCGTGCGAATAAACAATGTTGCAGTTTGCACGTGTGAAAGTGCGCGCGCGCGCGCGCGTTGGTGGGAGGTGATGAGAAAAAAGGGCGGGGGTGAAAAAAAAGCGCGAACGATTGCCTCTGCCTTACGATTGTTTTTTATCGCCGGCAATGTTTATTTTATTGACGTCCGCCAACTTGTTCCACTATCTATTATCGAGTTACTCGATTTTATATTTCCATCTCTCCGATATCCATAAAATGCCGCTAGTCCTCCCCTCCCGACCGTTTTGAATCTCATTTAATATCGCGCTCTGTATTTCGCGCGCCAACGCTGCCTGTAAACCTTTCATTCCAAATGTTTAAAACGTCCAATTATACCCATTTAACCCACGCGACCTCCTCTTCTCCCCCGTCGCAAAGGGACGGCGGGAGAAGGCCGGACTATTACCAATTCAAGGTGAAAGTAAATCCTCCGATTAAATTTAATCCCATCCCTTCAGCCGTCGCACATACGCAGCTCTACCCGTTTTCACCATCGGCTCCTTGTCATTTACATACGTGCTGAAATGCGCTTATATAACGGGCCAAATGGACAGAAGGGGCAGGGGAGGCGCCGACGCTCTCGTTGGCTAGTGTTCATACGCCGATTGTCATTTTATGCGGAATCAACGACTCGATTAATATCGACCTCACGTATATAGCGGCGAAGCCTCGACCGCCGGGCCAGCTTCGACCACTCGTCCGGCTTAATCACGAGATCGTAATTAGTGACGTTTGACATAATTTCGATGGACCGATCCGTGCCCCACACCTCACCCTCCTCCGCTTTATCCTCCCGAGCCACGCACGAAACGAAATCTCTTTATTGTCTCGGCTCTGACTAAACACGTGCGTCCACTCGGTTAGCCCCCCTTCCCCTGCTGGCCCCCTATCTTTGCCTTTATCCTCTATCGCTTTCGAAATCTCTTTGAACACTTGGTCGGGATCACCATTGAATTTTAATGATTAAAACCTTTATAACCTCGTTGATTCAATGAAATTTATTTTCTATTATTTGCGAGAACGATAAAGTTAATAATTTCGCATTGATTAATAAGTTTTCTAAAAGGTGCCTTTTCAAATGAGAACATTGGAAGCGTTTAATGTTGTTAATTTGCAGCCTTATTTACGTTTCTTTTTTATATAGATAATGCAATGCCGTTGCGTGTGTGTTTTGTGTTTCAGTAAAACCTCTAACGGTTACGATACGGAAGACTAATGGGCAGGATACCGGAAGTGAGGCCTTAAAAGCAGGGGAACGTTATGAGGTGGAATGCGAAACGACGGGTTCGAGGCCACCTGCTGTGATCACATGGTATAAGGGTAAACGGCATCTGAAGCACGTTAAGGTAAGATAAATACTAACAATTTATATGCTAAGTTACACACACAGACCCGCACACTCTACCACACTTAATTTCGCCACTTACCTCGTGCCTTACGCTTTCGTTCTTCGCAATCGTAACGAAAATCGTAGCCGTATAGAAACAAATATTCCGATGCGTCTTCTTTTTTTTTTGCTTTATAAAAAAGGGAGGAAAAATAAAAATTTTTTCTCGATGGCAAAATTTTTATTGGAAAAGTTGGGAGAAAAACTAATGAAGAAAAAAAGGAAGCGATGCGGCTGCTGCAGAAGCCGAGATATATTTCGTCGGTTATACAGCGACGAGAGAGAACTCAATTTTTTAAACTTTCCGAAAAAAGTCGAGAAATTACGGGTGGCTATTAAGGCCGGGCTTCTCGGAAATAAAAACCCAATTTTGGCAGGTTGCAAAAAGTCGACATCGCACATAAAAGGCTCGGTTTTTACGGAGCCCCTCGGCCTCCTCGAGCGAAACCAGGGCTTTTCGTCATCCGGCTTCTCGAGCTTCTTGGTTGCTCTCGTAGTCCTCTCTCTCTCTCTCTCTCTCTCTCTCTCTCTCTCGAGTGTGCGGGGGGTTGGTTTGAAAATTTCAAACAACCGACATGACAAGAGCTCCCCCGCGGTACTAGCCGCTACTGCGGAGCTGCAATAGCTATATAGAGCCTTGCAAGCGGGACGCCAGGAATTCGCGGACTATTTTCCGCGAGAGATTTCGAGAGTTACGAGAGAGCTGAAACGCCTTCGGGTAGCGATAACCATCCCGGACCCTACGATCTCTCCCTCGGGGGCTGAGATCTTAGCCGTGCGAGCCAAGACTAGCGCAGAGAGGGAGAGAGAGAGGGAAGCTTGGAAAAAAAGGCACGAGGAGGAAAAGGTGCAGTAGGAGGAGGAGAAGGAGGGAGAGAAGGAGTGGTAGAGAAATATTTTACAACGGACGACGAGAATGAAAAGCCGAAGATAGGGAAAGAGAGGGAGGGAAAAAGGAAAACCGAGCGTGGAAGGCGAGGGAGGGAAGCTACTTCTCGTGCCTGCAGTAGGTTCAACTTGGAGGAGTGAAAATGCAAAGGAGTTTATTGAAGACGAGGCAGGCGAAGGTGGAGTGAGCGAGAGAGAAAGATAAGGCTGGGGTGAAGACGAAAGTGGATAGTTGAAGGGTGCGGGAGGGGAGCGAGGGAGGGGGGGGCAAGGAGGAGCAAGCCCAGAACTGCGATCAAGAATCCGCAATAACGCGGAAATGGCGAGGCGGACCTGTCCGCTGCAGATATTTTCATCAAGTTTATGCTAATTACCGATAGCAGCTTTAAAAGAATGCCCATAGTTCCTTTCCCTCGGCTCTGCGCCGTACTTCTCGGGCCAAGAAAATTAAAATATTGCATATCCATAGGCGGGTCGCGAGAAAACTTTAATTTCCCTCGAATTATTTCTATAATCGGGACTTTCATTGTTTATCCTGTCATCGGCTTTATTTCATAATTTATGGGGTTAATTTGTAATTTTAACGACGAATTCAACAATTTCGATTGATTCATTTTCTGAATAATTCCAAGGAAAAACAGCGTACCGCGTGTGTGCGTTTGTTTAAAGTGTTGAAAGGGTCAAATGAACAATGTAACGTTGGTAGAGGAACGGAGGAATGGAGGGGAGGTTTATTGTCGTGGCTTAGTAACTTTACACAATGAATATCATAATAGCGGTGATTAACAAAATGAACCGATGAATAAATGAGACGTCAATCTTATAAATTTATTATTGGCATGAGAACGAGAGAAAGAAAGAGAGAGAAAATATTGTAATATAATATAGCTGGGTAGGATCAGGCGACACCTAATTACAAACTTTAAAAGCGCGTCTTCAATAGTCATTTAAAAACGATAGCAGGAAAATCGCCGAGCGCGGTAAACGCTTTATGAAAATCGTTAATGCGCGTCAGTTCCATTGGGAATATTCGAGGTTACGCGAGCGCGCCCCCCGCTAATGCGATAGCGTTATATGCAGGCAAACGTGGACTGCAGCACAAATATATATACAAGCGCTAACTGATGGGCTGTACGTGAGCGAGAGAGAGAAAGAGAGAGAAAGCGTCGAGGCATCGGGAAAAACGTGATTCTACAAATAAATCCGTCTATTATTAAAAGTAATCAAATTCGTAATGAAAACGTTTCGCCGATTTGTTTTGAAATTCAAGCTTATAAAGAAAAAGTTGGGAAAATACCGGCTTACCCGCTCTCCTGCGCACGTATTCGCGCACATAACGTCCCGGGCATGCCTGTGCAAGCATCGCTCGATGTGTGCGTGGTGTGCGTATGCGTGATGCGACCGCTATTTGCAATATTGAAATGCTATTAATTGAATCAAACAACGGGGCTCTGTGCAGCCTCGGCGAATAAGCGAAAATCTAATACGCTCTCGTAACGACTCTAACTAGTAATGACGTTTTGAAATCGAGTAAATTTTAATGTCCCTCATTTACCCGCGTCAAACGAAGTGCTATCGGCCATTTGATTTTCTTCCGATATATCCACGTGTTTTTGCTTAATCCAATTCAAAAGATCAACGTGGGCATTTAAGAACGTAAATTGTACAAATTAAAGACAGCAGAAGAAAAACTCACTAAAATTAGTAGTCAACGACATCAACACAAAAAAAAAACACTCGCAGACTTATGCCCACAAGCGATGTTAGCGATTAATCTTTATCTTCGGTAAAAGTCGCACATATAGAATGCATTGACATGCCACTGACTCGTTCCCTTGGCTTACGTCGTTATTCTTCCCCTCTCCCGCGGCAATTATTCCAAAACCGTCAAATCGTCATTGATCGTAATCGAACAGAAAAAAAAAGAGGGAAAAAAACCACCTCAGCTTATCCGTCATGTATCCGTCGTTAGAAGCAACTCCCCCCTCCGTCTTTACCATCTTCTTTTCGAATCCGGGGAATTTTCATCTCGTGTATATACGCCGGTGCTCCGGCTGGAAAGCGAAACGCGCGAGATAAGGCTACGTGCCGGGCTTGGACAATGAAGTGATATATCCCGTTCTCGTTTCCCTCCTGAGAGCGCTGGGGAATCCTTGAGAAATGGCAAGCCGGAGCTCCCTTCGCATCCCCTCGGCCTTAAACACTTGGACGACCGGGCGTTCTTTCTATACGCTCTCGTAATACGCCTGCTCGCTATCTGGATTTACGCGTGTACATATCGACGAGAACCGGAAATATGATTTCGGCGCGCGTCTCGTTACATAACGCTACCTCCATACGTATATATGTGCTCTGCGATGTTATTTGCTCATCTGCCTTGCTGATACCTCTGTCTCTCTCTCTCTCGCTCCGAATGTTTAGTAACGTCAGCAGCAGTACAGCACAGCGCCGTCCTCTCGCCGTACCTCGTTCGCAAACGGGAAAGCCCTGGTAATGATAAAAGCCGTGACTTATACCCCGACGGAAAAGGAAAACAAGCCTTTAAATAAGCCCCGCAGAGGCAGATTTCCATTTGGAGAAGTTAACATATTTTCCCCTCGGCCGATCCGAATCGGCTTCGAATCTGCATATACTTACGAGCGAGCAAATCACCGAGTTCCCGCAGATCAAATCAGCCTGTCCACCCGAAACAAACAGATCGCCTCTGCCGCGCCGGCGACGTGAAATTATGCTATCCGCTCCCTCTACCACCACCTGCTCCTTTTGCCCTCTGTGCAAGGAGCAGAGAGAACGCGGGCGAGCGAAGAAAGGGCATTGCCGGGAGGCAATTTACCAGCCGGCGCGCCGGAGAAAACACTTCCGCATATTTTAATAAGAGCGAGACTCGTTAAAATTCAGTCAAGACCGGCCGAACAATCGGCGAACCGCTAATCTTTGCCCGACGTCCCCCCTCCTCCTCCTCCTCTTGGCCCGGCCGCCGCCGACGTCGTTTATCGACCATTTGCCCTGGCTCCAACCCCCTACCTCCCGGGGCGCTACAACCGTGCCGACAGATCGGCCATACACGTAATAATTTATTGCCTTTTCTCTCACTCGCGCGCCGGAGTTCCAGGCCGGTCTCCTGCTCCCTACATTCCCCTTCTATTATCGTCGGCCAATTAATGGCCACGTTAATTACTGCAATATTTATTCGAATCCGTCGGCGACGTCACGGAAAAGTGTTTTACGCGGCTCCATTGTTTTTTCATTAGAATGGCCGAGCGAGATTTTTCTCCCTCCACTACCGTCCCATCCTCCCCCTCCTTTTTTTTATACAGTTGATTCTGATTTTTAATCAAGTTTTTGGGGATGAGCGTGCGGATTAATGGAATGCAAAGCCTGCAGCTCTGATTTTTATTAGTTATACACGCGAAAAAATTATGCGCTTTTGAATTTGCCAAATTTTCACAATACTTTGAACGTCTCGCAATCATCCATCGAACTACCATGCGTTCGCGCCCATCAAGTCGCGCTTTCGAAGCAAACTTAATCAAGAAACGCGGCAACAGATCAAAATGTCTCAATCAATCCAATGCTGAAAAATTTTTACCCGAAAAATTTGACAACCCGCGCGTATAGAGCTCTCGAACCGCGTTGACCATAACCATGCGATCTCTCGGACTCTCGGGGAAGATGAAAGAAATACTCGGGCGGACTCTCGCGAGCAGCTCCACATTCCCGGCACGCGCGGGCTCTCCTAAGTGCGCGATAATAAAATATAACTGCGCCGCGCGCGCGCGCCCCAGCGAATCGCCGCTCACTCCAGCTCTTCATCAGACCGAGCCAGAGATGCAGCAGCTACAGAGGAGGGACGCGCTTTGCTAGGGTAGAGCCAGGGGCGGGGAGGGTGGGGGATGGCGAAGATAGAGCGAGGACAGGTATTAACATAAGCAGATCCTGTAAGCGCCGGATCACGTAGAGGCACTTCAACCGCATTACCATCCTGATTATCCTTCGCATCCATCCACTTTCCATTCGAGCACCATACAACCCTTCCCCTACCCTACCTCTGCACTCACTCTCTCTCTCTCTTTCTCTCTCTATATCTAAGGCTGGCCTTTTCTCGGCTATGCTTCGCTCGACATTCCTCTCTCTTACTCACTCCCACTCTTTCTCTCTCTATTTCGCGCGCCACGTCTCGATGTCTGTATTCCGAAGTCGACTTCATAGAACCAACTGCGGTCGTGCTGTTTTTCTGCGTACGCGAGATACTCTTCTATTTTTTTTCCTTTTTTCTTCCTAGTGGATAAAATTTTTTTTTCTCTCTTTCTGTTACGCTCTTACTCGACTGGTGGGAAAATTGAATGTGGCTTAAAATTGAAGCGAAATGCTAATATTAATTTAAATTTTTGCTGGATCGCTCTTTTTTTTTAAAGGAAAATTTTTTCTCGAATTTCTTTTACGTTTGATCTACCGATTTTTTTTTGTTCGTTCCTTGGTTATTGGTTCAATTTTGCAAATAGTTGCAGATTGCGATGGGCTTTAAAGGATTTTTGTTGAACTATTTTTTTCAGGAATGAAGATTAAAATTACAATTATAATAGTTTATTTTAGTACTCGTTATTCTCGTACGTTCTTGAAAAAAAATTTCTACAATTTTATTCGATGAACCTAACATTTAATCGTTTTTCAATCGAACAATAACCGAATTCTCGATGCGCATTCCATAAACTTTAAACACTAGATCACATCACAGATGCCACGCCGAAAGTATCAGCAACTTATCACGATGATCAAGCAATTTATTCAAATATATCAACAAAATAACATTAAAAAAACAAAAAATAAACAAACAACGTCAAAAGCTCGAGTGGCGCGCCCTTAGCGCGTAAAATTTGAAAAGCAATAAGAATTTTTTTCCGCGTAGGCGAGCGCAGTAGCCGCGCGTGCGGCGGCGGCGGCGGCGCGCAGCTGTTTGACCAAAACAAAATTCCAAGCAATTTGCGCGTACAGCGGCGCTGCAGCGGGCTAACCCTTCCTTCTCCACTTCCCTCCCGTTTTCTTCCATCCCGCTTCCTCCGGCACACCTCCTCCTCCAGAATTTAATTAACGTATGATGCAATTAAGGCTGTTACACGCAGCACCGGTTATTTTTCATTCCCCTTGCGCGAGCACAAGCGCTCCGACCGACCCGCTTAGTTTTTTCCCTTTTTTTTCGGCTGCTGCAGCCAAGTCTCGGAAGTTCACTCCCTCCTCCTTTTTTCCTCTCTCTCTCTCTCTCCCTTTTGCTCTCTCTATATTTCCATTTCTCCCTAGCGCTTTCTTTCCATCCCACCCTCTCGCTCTGATCGCCCTCTCCTCCTTCCACTAATTTTACCGTTCCGTAACTCGGCGAGTCTTTTTAAATCTGACTAGGAGATGGATGCCTTCATCTTGGCTACAGTGCTGTGGAGGCCATGGCAACAGCCGGTCTAGCCCTCGTTGCTTACGGTCTGCCAAGCAGGTCTCAGGGATGCGGCTTCCTGCGCCCTTTATTATTACTCGAAATTAAGAATACAAGCTATGGGGGAACGAGCTGGCCCCGGAAAACGGAGTCGTATAAAAGTTTAGCCTGCTCCTGAATCCGCGATATAATGCCGAAAAGAGAGTGAGGGAGGAGGGGGAGGGAGCAGAGTAGACTATCGGCTTATTTTTCATTTGCGTCACTTCCGCGGTTTCTCCTATCCTCGGTCTTTTTATCTTCACTTCTCCTTGTTTCCTCCCTCTTATTTTACCATTCTTTTTTTTCTTTGTTCCTGCTGCCTCGTTTTTTTTTTGGAATGAGCGCCAGGATGCATCGTTATTAAGTTTCTCTTTTGTGCCTTATTGCGAATTTTCGTGTGGACGATCCGCGATCGTTGCCGCGGGAAATTGAAAATGCGCGGCCGGAGGGGGAGAGGGATCGGCTATTGATATGAGAACCCGGCCGATTAATAATAAAGACGATATTCAAGGATGGATGCATAGTATAAAGAGTTTAAGCCCGTTGGGCTGGAAAAAGTTGGAGTATATTTTTGCGAGAGACAGCAGATAATAAATATTTCAAAATAGCACAGTTGATTTTGTTATTTAACTCGGGAAAAGATCTTACCATTGTATGGATGTAGCTTTTGTGTACTTTCAATTTTTGATATTACAAATGGTTCCACACACGAAGTAATTTTTTTTAAATATCTTGAATTTCTTCGTTTTAAGATTTCATATATTTACATTAATTAAAGCTCAATTGAAGCAGGGTATATCTTTCGCTGGTTCTATCGTTTTTTTTTGTTCAAATATTTAAAACAATTTATTTTCAGAATACTATAAAACTCTTTCGAGGCAAATATTTATACCGAAATGAAATTACAGAAAAAAATAATCAAATAATTTTCTATATCTCATAAAGAGAGAAAATTATTTCATTAACTATATCATTCAGCTGTTTGTACCAGTCCAATGTCCATTACGCAGTGAAGTACATGTGAGAAGCACATTTGTTAAAATCAATTCGACATTACTTTACTATTTCTATTAAAGTTTTAACGATAAAAGCAACTCTCATTAAATTCACTGGAATAATTCTCTAATGATATAAACGATATAAATAATTTGATAAAAACGTTTTCATCATCACAACTGAACTGAAAGGCTGAAAATTGAAATATTTATGGCAAGACTAATTTCACCATTGTAATTAAATTGCATTGAAATATAACGATCTCGTAATACCTTCTTAACCTTTATTCTGGCAGGCATCGATATCTACCCAGATAGAAACGAGAAACGTAGGGAAAAATGAATGGGAAACGCGTATAAGTCGGCAACCACAATATCACGAAATAACAAACAAATTAGGCCGAAACGATGTAGTACGAAACTGCGGGATAGCGGCGAGAGTATACGAGACGACGTAGATGAGAGGAACAAAAAGGAGGGGTGGAAAGTCGTGAAGTAGTACGACGACGGTTGCTGCGGATTGCCAGTGCGAGCAGGTTATGAGGTCGGACCAGCATGGCACTCTTGGTGTACGCCTTTACGAGGGAAACTCGAAAGGCAAGGGGTGGGAATGGTAGACGCGCGAGACTCGACGAAACAAGGACCGAGAATCCGGCAATCAGACTCTGAATATGAAATTAAAAATGTCGAGTACAGCTTAAGACGAAGAGAGAAAAAGGGAGAGAGAGTGTCATGCGACTGATGGAGTCGAGCTACCGGAAGACGAAAGGAGTCTCTCCTTCTCTGGGTTTTTTGATCTTTCACACAGCCGCGCTCTCACCGAGATCCCCGGCTGATTTTCCACCGTAGTAATTTTCCTTCGTCGACTTTTCTTTTTCCCTTTCTTTTCGGTTGCTTCAAATTTTAATTAATATACTCTCGTGCCTCTTGAAAAATTTTCCAAAATTATTTCTCCGCGACCTGTATCTATAACGAATACGGATTATTTTTCTATCGAAATCCTTTGGAGCTTTCTCATTCGAAGAAGGTCACCCTGGCATATTCTTAATGCAAATAAAAACAAGCGTATACATATACATCTCAAAAAGCAACGCTTGGCTAAATCCAAAGCACACACACACACAGCCACAGCGATCCGTAATGAGTAAAAACAGGAGAAAGCAGGCTCATATAGCGCAAATATCGCCGAGAGGAGCTGCACACGCCTGCGGAATTGGAATAATTCATCAGGGCCTCGTCTAGGGTATACATAATCCAAAACCGCGGCTGTTGCGGCTGCCGCGCGCGCGCGCCGAGCCTAATTCGCATAACAAGAACCGATGCTAATGCTCCCTCTTGCTCTCCCTCGCGAGACTTAGCTAGGCGCGCGCGGGCGATGTATGTGCGCCCCGGCAAACGCGAGAAGGAAGCGTTCGTGGAAAAGCTCCTTCGTGTGGACTAGACGCGATGCTGGCGGCCGATGCGTGCCCCCGAGATGATCGCTCACGTGTATACGCGGTGTATAAGTGGAGAGGCGTGTGTGGCACGTGTGACGAAGCCGGTATAGGCAAAAGCGATGATGACGACGAGTAAGTTTCGTAACAAGATATCGCAGTTGCTAACTGGGACTTCCGACCCCCCCCCCCTGAAAACGCTCATACGTGCTGAGCACCGTGTGTGTGTGTGTGTGTGTTGCTGCTTCACTCTCTCTCTCTCTCTCTCTCTCTCTCTCTCTCTCTCTCTCTCTCTCTCTTAAAACATACCTGGTCTCGCGTTTGCTGTATCTTTGTTTGTGCGGGGCAAGAGGGCGCCCGGGAGTGATGGAAGCCTGGCTATTGGCTGACTGGCGAGGGGGCAAAAAGTCTGCCGCTGAAACGATATATTCGGCGAATTGGCGGCTACCGAGTGTGTCGAGGATCAGACGGATAAACTGCGGATTGATTGGCTTTGCGCAACTGGAATTTGGTTATAGATGAGAAACTCGACCCGACTTTAAGTTAAAATTTTAGTTTTGATTGCTTTGGAGAATGAATTTTCTCCAGCTCTCGGCGGAGAGTTTTTACAATTATTCTTTTTTTTTTACGTTTTTCCGACGCAGCGGCGAGGCTTTTCTCTCTCTCTCTCTTTTTTTGTTAAATTTAGGAATTGAGAGTTGCAAAGAATTAAACTACGGAGGGAAAAAAAGTTTTAGCACGAAAGTCGCCCGAGAGGATTGAGGGAAAAATCTAAAGATTCGGTTGAGATTTACAGTTTGCGCGAATAAATAAAATCTCTGGGAAGTGGGCGACGCTTAGACATTTTTCATTTTGAAAACGATGAAAAAGTAGAAAGGAAGGAAGAGAGTGCGAGAGAGAGAGAGAGAGCGAGGGAGGGGAGGGAGAGAGAAAGCAGCTTAGTTTGAGTTCGCACTCTGGTATTCTTGGGAGATAGTTTTGCGAACTACTTCGCATGTAAAGTGCTTCAACGAGGGGACTTTCAGGGGCGCGGGTCCCGGAGAAATTTCGCGAGTCACTGTATATTTCTGAAACGGAAAAAATCACACTTACGCTTGAATTTCAAATCATTATGATAATCTAACAGCTCCGTTCGTTTTACCAATTTTCGTTCGACTTGTCTACTACAGCTCTCTCTCTCTCTTTCTCTTTCTCGATTTTTATTTTTTTTCATCCCTACGGCTTTTTACCGCCGCCCCCCCCACTCTGTAGAGACCTCGTCTCTTCTATCCGATAAGCTTAAGAGATGCATTCTCGGATTGGATCTTTTACCCCACTTTCATTGGGAATTTTATTTTCGTACGATTCTCGTATAAATACTTCAACGTTATATCCATTTCGGATTTTCTAGATTTATGAATTCGTTTGTTAGTTTATGTAAAGGCTGAAGGATGAATTACGTATCAAAATAATGCATCATAGCGTTGTAATAAATTATGTATAGTTTTTAAAATCTTATGTTTTAATAATTTATGGGATACACGTTTCAAATTAATCAATTTTAGAGTACCAAAACGTAAATTTGTAATTACCCATATCGTCGAGCAAGTTTTGTAACCTACTTCGGATTCGCTAGATCATTAAGAAAAGAGACACCAATATAATTGTTTAAAATTACAAGTTTACATAAACCTAAGATCGATTCTCCTACGACATATTGTACAACACAAACAGAAACAACACACAAAAGCTTTAATTCTAATTGAAAAACAAAAATAAAATCGTTGTACGTGTGTTAATTTTCAGGAGGAGATGGGCACGATCAAAACGGAGAATCGCACGATCAGTAGGGTGGAGTTCGTGCCAGGAGTGGACGACGACGGAAAATCGGTGACTTGCAGGGCGGAAAATCCAAACGTGACCGGACTCTATCTAGAGACATCCTGGCGGATCAACGTCGTGTGTGAGTAATTTCGCATTCTCCCCCGGACGAGACGACTCTCTCCCTCTCCACTCGGCCTCCCTCTTTCTTTCTCTCTCTTCCATTGCCGTCACCATCAGCAGCAGCGGCAGCGTTTCCTCTCTTTTTCACACGCACGTTTTTACGTCGCGTACGGCCGACGAGGATGGACGCGAGGGCTTTCGTTTTTTACGGGCGTCGCACGTGCGCCTGCAGACGAGTCCGAACGAGCCCGCCGCGATTGGCTGTCGATCCTTATTTCTCATAAAAAGCGAAGTAAAGAATCCCTTGTAAAGAGGAGACGAGAAGAATACCGGGCGGGGTAGGGGGGTTAGATGCGCTGGCTAGACTCCTGACCGAATTAGCCTTGAATGATGAAAGAAAAAAAAATCCCATTCACCTTGCTCGTCTGCGCCCTGCCTCTATCACGTGTCTTGCGTGTCTTTGGCCTTTTCAACGTGTACACTCTGTTCTTCTAACTTTTTGATTAAATTTTTAACCCTACAGTTCTATACCTTGTTTGTTTTTTCCTATCACTTTGCTTTTACGCAAGGGACCTTTCGACCCCTTTTTACGTTTAATTGATATTATCATTGACAAGGTTGTTCAAAGAAATTTGGGAAAATTTCTTTCGTTTCTTCCAAAGAAAATAATTATACCTTCAAAAATAGCGTACAGTTTGATGATACTCTAAAGATGTTTACGATGGAAAAAAAAGTATTAGTCGCATTGAGGAATAAATAATTCAGTTATTCTAGAATTTTAAAGTTAACGTGATCGTCTAATAAAAAGGTAATTTTTCTCCTAAAAAATATGCTACGCATTTAAACTCAAAGTATTCGAGGTTTTCATACGATAATGGTTATTGCTAGCATCAAATATTTATAATACGAATATTGGAAAACAACTTTTAAAGCGGTAAATGTAAATATTTAAGCATTGCCTGATAAACAAATTATCGAGTTTAAATGCATTATTAAAAAATAAAAAGTTGAATAAATTATCATAAAAAGTTATGTAAAATTGGCGCTATCCGCTTATTTTAATGTAGTTTAAGTATTGCTCGACTTTTGAAAAGATTTTTATTTTATGAATCATAATTTATTAATAGTGTAATTTTTTGCCTGTAGTAAGATGTTGTTACGAGTTTTCAACTAAATAAATTTTCGAAACTGTTCTTAATACAGTGTTCTTATATTTAAGAAAGAAAAAGTATTAAAAAAAGTCGATATTTTTATTTAAAAACCTGAAACCGTATAATGAAAAATAGAATCGTTACTAAAACTTGGACGTCTAGCACATCTATCAAGAACAATAATTATACCATTTCAAGAGTTTTTTTAAACGACCTGTACCTTAGCATTACCAAGCTACATTTCTTGATCCAAGCAATTTCAATTTAACCATAATTTTTTCCTCAAAAATTCATCGCTCAAATGAAATGTCCAAACTGTATGCTCAGACTTTCACGCTCAGCTTTTTTTAAAAAAAAAAAGCAAAAAAAGTAGGTAAAAAACTTATGAAAGGATTGTCGAAAAATGAATCGGCTTAACGATCGATATAAAAATGCCGACTGGTAAAGCCGCAAATTTTCTACCCAGCACTACGTCACTCCGTTCTCAGCTACACAGCCTCGTGCCACACGCACACTTTCTCTATCCAGCAATAGTCCATTATTATATACGGGAGGCAAGCTCATTGCCGCTCGGCTACGTTGACAGATTCGTTTGACGAGCGCAGTCCACCCCGCGCTCCCAACTCCCTCCCTTCGATATCCAGTTTTTATTCCGGCGCAGCGGAAGGCAAGAGACGCGACTGCATCGCGGCTTTGTTCTCCCTTTTTCCCTCGCATTTTTGCTTTTATTTATTTATTTATTAATCCACGGGCCCAGGGCTTTTTCAGCATCAGCAGCAGCAATGCCAGGTGAAAAAGTCGAGCTTGCCAGCGCGGAAAACACCGGCACATGGGCCGGGAAAGAACGATCGAACGACGTGGCCACGTACGAGCAAGCGAGATAAAAAGACCGAGAGAGATGAGGGGCAGGAGAATGAGGGGACGGGGGGTGAGGAGAATAAGCATTGTTCCGCGTCGGCTAGCGCGACGATATGCGCGCCGCTCGGCTTCACTTTTATATCGACCGAAGAAATTTATGGCGATGTTCATCGGGCCTCGTAAACTTTACGTCTGACACTGCGTCGCGCGCGGCCGAAGTTATGGCCCTGCTGCTCTCTCTCTCTCTCCACCTCCTCGCCATATCCCTCAGCGCCTCCCCCCTCCCCCCACTACTCTCGGTGTGAACGCAGAGAGTGCGGGACATTGAGGGAGAGAGAGAGAGAGAGGGAGCAGATCCTCCGAAAGCCGCCTTACTTTCGGCTTGGCGGAGCCGTAAAGCTTCGAGCCTGTAATGAGATCCGGCTGACGGACAAAGTGGGAGGAAATATTTCCCCCGCCACAGCAGAGCAGACTCCTGACCGCGCGTACCACACCCCGGGATCTTTCTTGCGCGCGAAAGCAATTATCGAGCAACCACGACGGAGCTCGCTCGGCACTGCTGTGCGCTTGCTTGGTGATAACAGAAGTCGAGAAGGAGGGCAAGACTGCGTTTTTCCCCCAAGCAAGGCCTTTTGTAACGGCTAGGGAGGGGGGGGGGAGTCGTTCGGCGAAATTTTGCTTATGCAATTTTGCGGAGTGAAAGGACTTTTGAATTCGTAGAGCCTTTTGATGCAAAATTTATGCGGGACTTGATGAGTTGACGCGCCCGCGCTCATTGAAGTATTTTTTGTCAAAAATTGCTCGGCGCGGGGGAGAGAGGGAGGAGGGGGACAACAGCGGCAAAAGATCGAGCGTAATTCAGCTTGCCTTCTTTCCAGAGCTCGGGAAATATAATGAAGTTGAAATTTAATTAAACTTGAGCTGCACACTTCGAAAATGTGTGTGTATGTGTGTGTGTTTGCCGCTTTACCGCTCTGTACAAAAGAACGACGGTGAAAACTTTGTTTTCAATCGAATCAACACGCTTATCAGAACTGTTGAGCGCTCGTAATGACAATTATTTCGTCTGGCATCGGTGTAAACTAATAATACATTTTTAGAGTTTAATTACGTTCGTTGATTTATTTGCGAAACGCTGAATTTATTACACAAAGAGTGATTAAATTACATTTCAGTAGTTTAATCCAATTTCGGTCAGACACGCTGCATTAACAATTTTCACTATTTATAATTTATGGCGACAGCATTGTTTATCCACGTCTTTTCGTGCAAATAATAAACACAATGACGATTGAGTCTTTGGACAAACAAGAGAGAGAGAGAGAGGCTTGAATTTAAGCAGTTTTAAAAATAAATTCTACCGTATATTATATCCTTGAGGAAAAAAAAACGCGGGGATAAAGAAAAAAAAACGACGAGGGTCAATAAAAAGGAACGAGAGCAAAGAATACAAGGCTGAAGAATGGCTGCTGAAGACGGGAGGGGCGACGAAAGTGCCGATAGCGAGAGTTGCCGAGACAACGGAAGAGAAAGAAAGTGGGAGGTGGGGAAAGGCTGGAGACTAGGAGAATATAAAAGAAACAAAGGGTCTGGCACACTTAAGAATTTTTTCCGAAGGATACAGTCAAAGAAAAGTAAGGACAAAGTTATACGAGTACAGAGAGCGAGAGAGAGAATGAAAGTGGCAGGAGGGGGAAGAGGAACTCCGATGCCGGGAGAACAGGTGAAAGGGTATGTATTCGCGAGAGCGGGGAAAATGATGTCCCGTCACGTATTCAATTACGGCCGGCCGTCGGCGACGATCCTCGAAATTACAACGGCTTCAGCCGCCTCTACCTCTCCCTAGCTATCCCAGCTCTCTGGCGCTTGTTTCGACCGTCGTCGCGATGAGCGATGCGTGAGAAACGAGATAAGAGGAGCCGCGCGCTGCTGAGAGACGCGATCCTCTCTGCTCCCTCTCTCTCTCTCTCTTTCTCTCTCCTCTTCCACCCAACCCTCTCCTCCGAGTTAGTCGAGTTGGCGCGAAGGAAAGTTGGCGCCGGACGGTTCCGTAGGAAAACGAATTTGTTAAAGTTCACTTTGTTAGGCTATCTAAATTCAGCTCGGTACACACAACGCGCTTATACTACTTTGTAAGGTTTATAAAAAAAAAAAAAAATTTGTAGCGGACAGGATTGAGTGAATTTTTCTCATGAGTTGCTTATTTAATTAGAAATAATATTTCGAGTAGAAAGCCGATAGATCTAAAGCATTCACTCA
>JAPYYQ010000391.1:0-68351 GCA_030522585.1 Anagyrus pseudococci
TAAAATTTTAATATGTTATGGACGTTAATAAAATGTATCTACTGATTATTTTTTAACAATTTCTGTCGAAAAAAAAATATCGCTCCTACCCCCTTAAGTATCCTCTGCGCGATGAGCATAATACCGAGTGAATTTTTGAATAATAATTCGATTTCGAGTAACTGTTAGTTAGTTGATGAAATATAGTTATTGTATTAAGCGAATGGAAATGAATTACTACTTGCACTTTTACTCGGTACAAGATAAGCGAATATTTGCTCTGGACTGAAAATTTGGCTGGAAACCAAGAATTTGGTGAAGTCACTTTTGAAAACTTTCTAGGTGAGCGTAAGATATTGTAATTTTAGCATATGTTGAAAATAGTTGTTTTTTATTGTTTTTAAATTTGAAAATTCTAGTTCTCTCACTGGATGGCTTTTCTAAAGTGAACAAAAATTACTCTTCATTTATTGTTGGATTCGAAGTGTTGGAGAATAAAGCATTTTGTTTTTTTTTGTATTTTATAAATAAGAATTAGGATTTCGACTATTGTATTTGACAAGAATTCCGTAGAACAAAATGCCATGTAAAAACGATTCTTTGACTCTGGTGCGATCGAAACAAAAAAACGAGTTCACTCACACGAGCTTTCATCAGTCGAATTGTTTTTCTGCCACTTTAATGCGAGAAAATCAAGTCACGCCTAGCTTAGATTCAATTTTTATCGCGTAGTAGTTGTAATGGAAAACAAAAAAAAATAACAAATTACTACAGAGGTGTTCAGCTATTAGTTGGGATTTATGGTACTCGGAAGCCTATTTCTTTCTTTATTTTTTATTATACTTTTACAATTCTCTCATAATTCTTTATTATTTTGCCAATTATCTAATGGGATCTATTATTCACAAATACAAGTAGTCATACAAGGTAGTGCAATCGAAGATTTTAACACTATTAATAAAAAGTGTTCAATATCACATTGAAAGTATAAATTATTATTCGCAAATTTCTTTGTTGCGTATATATGTAGATCTGGTGAAAGAGCAAATTATGTATACTTTGTATGAGAAATTCATTAATTGCGTATTTTTATATATGAAAATTCTGCATCGGAGTACTAATACGAAATACTAAACACGTGTATATTATTAATGTTGAAAATAGCGTCTACAGATTTTGTGTGAAATTGCTACGCCCAAAAAGTGAAACTTTCAAAACGATTCTTTTGAATCAGTTTAACCAGTTTATCGCATATACCTATATATATATATAAATACGTTAAGACGCAGCATTGTATTATTCTAGGGTTGTTTATTAAATGTTTCGTTTTCCTTTGTGCGCAAGAAGTTTGCGATTACTTAAGATTTTGGAAGAAGTATATATATATGCATGTTTGCATTCGCATATCACTTTCATGAAATTCGAATGTGTTACTACTATATCTACTGTTATTACTGTTATAATTATTTTATCAATAACATTTTGTATCTATTTAGATATCTATCACCTCATACAAATATAATCAAACTGCAGATTCAATAAATAGTTTTGCAAATTGAACATTTCGTTATTTTCGTCATTGTTTATTCTGAATTTTATTTACTTAAAAAAAAAAGGAACAATATATCGAATAAACGCCGTTAAACGAAAAACTTTTTTTCCGCGCGTTCACTTATTAAGCGCAGCGTTAAAATCCACAAATTACGCGTTTCACGGCAGTTTCATTTTTATTTACATTACGTCGTAATCTATCCGAGCATTAACACGGAACGGAACCGTTGACACGGTTGGTTTGCCAATTTCAAATGTCTGTTGCATCACACTAAAGACAATCGTTGAGAATTGAAAATTAAACGCCGCGCTCTCGTTCTATAACCGAACGCCAAAGCCATTGATAAATCGCTTGTTCAAACTGTACATGTCATTATTTCGTTAATTTTCTTAGCAGCAATCTAAAATTTGTCGCTCGATTCCTATTCGTATACATGCTCGTATCTATATCCAGCAATTCCAGTATTCCCCAACAACGAAAAAAAAAAGCTCACTTGTTCCACTCGTTACACGCTTGATCAAGCCGCGTCGCGGGTATGTCAAAACCCAAGCGAGGCAAAGCTAATAAGCGTCTCCGAATTACCGAACAGGGCTGACTTGACAAAATCACGGGGGAGGCCGATCACGAGATTCCAGTAGCGCTTTGGGCTTATACAAGCCTTCCTGTCGACTTGTCTCTTTCTCTCTCTCTCGAAGGACACAAAAAAAATTGCGACAATTTATGTAAGCGTGTCAAACGGAGAGGTCCCCCGGCGGCCAACACCCCGTGGGGGATGTCCGCGCGGCGAAAGCTCTCCGCTCCACTCGGCCGTAGAAGCCGCAGAGATCGATCGGCGACTTCCGGGCAGGCTCGATCGCTGCTGCCTGCTGCTCCCGTGTCGCTTTGCCTCTCAGAACTTCCCTGCTCCTCGGCCGCCGCACACGAAAATGCCGAGACTGCAGTCGATCCTTTTGTTCCTGGGCATTGGGCTTGCGCTGTTTGCCGATGCCCTGGCAAAAATCGTCGCGATCAACGGCTTCAATGCCTCGACGAGCCACAATAAGTCGCTCGAGCTGCCGATTTTCCCGGAGGTAAGAAGCGCGTTTGATGAATTATTGTCCGATAATAGCACTGGGAACGGTTGATTTGTTTATTCTCAGTTCAAGGATACGACGAGTCTGATAGGGAAGCCGAGCGTTCAGGACGAGGAGGCGATACGAGCGGTGGAGAACTACGAGTTCGAGTACTTGCAGCCCGACTCCTCCTCGGACTACAGCTCTTCGTCCCGGCTGCAGATCGAGCTCGAGCCCCTCGCTTCCGCCAGTCACGATGACCATCATCACGGCAAGCATCCAAAGGTATGTAGATCAATAAAAACACGACCGAGCAAATAAAAAGAAAAAATCGGGCAGATCGGTTACAGCGTGGGCGGTCCCCTGGTGAACATAGCCCAAGGCGCCGCCGCCCAAGCCAGCACGTTCGAGAAGAACCAGCCAGCCGCGGCTGCCCAGGCGGCCTACGTCGCGAAGAATCGGCTGGGCCAGTCGGCCGGCCTGAGCGCGGCCACGGCCGCCGCGGCGTTCGCCGGCAAGCAGATAATCCTGCGGGGCCTCGAGCAGCAGGCCTACAACGCCAAGCGGGCCCTCGAGGGCGAGAAGCTCCAGCTGCAGCAGGCCCAGCGCTCGGCCGACGCCGCTTCCAACGCCGCCCAACAGGCCATGGCCCAGGTCAGTCCCTCTCCAGCGTTATAACCGATCTCTTACTCGACGACTTTCAAGCTCACACGATTTTCATCCCTGCAGGTCCAAGTGATCACGACGGCCTTGAACGCCGCCCAGACGACCTCCCAGCACGCCTCGGCTGCGGCGTCCGCGGCCGCGGCTGAGCTCGCCGCCCAGACGGCCATGGTCGGGGCGGCCAAGGCCCGGGTCCAGGCGCTCGAGGAGCAGCTCTACCACGCGCGCATCGACTTCGAGGCCGCCCAGCAGGCCAACTTCGAGGCGATGCGCGCCGCCCAGGCAGCCCAGAACAACGCCGCCGCAGCAGCGGCACACGCGGCAGCGGTAGCCAGCCAGGGCAACGAGCACAAGCAGCAGCACCACAGCGCCGAGAAGCTCGAGGAGCTCGAGGAGTACGAGGAGGACGAGGAGGACGAGGACGAGCGCGAGTCGATCGCCGTGCCGGTCTCCACTAGCGCGAGCGCCACGGCCGCCCAGCAAGTCGATAAGACTGGCCAGGTTGCGACTGCCGAGCTCCCCAACTATCCTCGGGCCTCGGCCATACTACACGCCGTTCGCGAAGACGAGCTCTACGATCTTTACGACAGCTTTCCCTACTGATTAAGCGCTTGATTCTCTAATTTTTTTTTTATATTATTTGATAAGATTGATTTTAAGGCTGATTCGTTTCGATCGTGTATTTTAAATGTTGAGACTGTTAAAAAGTTACGACGATATACGTAGATTGTTTATTTATTTGAAAATTCTAAAAAAAATTGTTATAATATGTATATGCTATTACAAATAATTAGCAATAAACAATGTGTGTGTATAAAAGAATCCATAAAAATCGTAAATATCCAAACTATCACAGACTAATGAATTTAAAGCATTTAGAATTTACGAGGCTATTATATAAATAAAAAAAGTAACGATTTTATAAAGGAAAAAACTTAATAGTGTAAAGATGATTGATAATAACGTATAGAATGATAATGTAAAGCTACATTAATTCCAAAGGAACTTGAAGATTCAAGAGAATTTTAGTGCTTTTGATATGATTTCACCTCCAGGAACGTAATCGTTCGAACGCTTTCTTTTCTCGCAAAATTCTCGATTAGAGCACTTGAGCTTTATTCCCTCGTAAGCTCCTCTCATCCAAACTCCAATGGCGTGCGATCCGGCAAGTCCAACGAAGCCGATATCCTGAAAAAAATAAGTTTGTGAAAATTAGATTTGAACAGAGAAAAAATTCAAAGTCATGCAAAGTTTGTTTGTAAAAATTACTTTTTTATTAATAAGATGCTCTGGTATTTTTCCGGATTCCAGCATGAGGTGCGCAGTCTGTTTTTGCGCTGCATTAACGGCTTGCCCAAGCGCATGGATTACGTTATCGTCCTCCGCGAAAGCATTGCAAAAGGCGGACTTTGCCGCGTTGAACGTGTCGGAAAATTTAGTGCCTTTCGCTACGGCCTCGATCAGATTGATGACTCTAACGAAGGCATTCAACCAGTCGCTGGCGTCTAAATTGACTTTGTTTTCAACCTCCTGAAAGAAAAATTTTTTTTGAGGTGACGATTACGATGAATTTCGTTTCAATGTTAATTGCAGACGTACTTTTCCCAAAGCGTTTAAAAAGAATCGATAGAGTTCAGATTGGGGATCTTGAATGTTTTGTTCAAACTCGTAAGCCGCTCTAAAAATAATGCCGGATACATTTAAATTGACAAATTTATTTTTGTGAATTGCACTTTTTATCGATTCGGCGACGTAGGCCAATCTTGAGCCGCATTTTCCAATTGCTTGTGGAATTTCTGGATTATCCAACATGTCAATTTGTTTGTTGCAAGCTATTACTGCTTCGCAAGCAAATTCTATTGCTGTTTGTAGTACATCAGTCTCGCGTATTATTTTAACGTGTTTCGTTATTTCACGATTTGCCTTTGAGTCGTTATTTTGTTCAGTCTTAACGTCAGCAGTCTTTTTCTAGAATATTTTTTATTTAAAGTAGTGAATCATTAACAATATTAGACTGAAATAAATAATTTTATAAATCTCAAAAACTTAATTAAATTTTTTACCTTAGCAGAGTTTGTATTCATTGTAAACATTCTTAATAAAATTTCTCTGCTATTGGTTTTTGGCCAAGAATAAGCTAAGGTTGGTACACTTAAATAATATAAAAATCTCAAGTTGTTTGATAAATTTAATACTGAAAGATGAAATCCTTTAAGATCTAATGTTACATGGAATGCTCCAGTATAAATGATTCGAACTTTAAACTTAAATGTACTCAATTGATTTACTAATTCATTAATAACTATATTGGCTTCTAGTTCACAAAATCCTGTAATTAGTAAAAAAAATTTTAGTTTTTTGCAATTCAACAGTCATTACATTATTTATTTTAAAAATTATTTACCACCAAAGTAATCAATTAAAATTGCAAGTTTAGAACCCTGTGGAAAATTAAGAGAATTATCTTTATTGATTATGTCATGGATTAAGTAATCAACAATTTTGCTGGTTGATGAATTTTCCATGGAAAAACGCTTTGCGTTACGATCAGATAATACATCCCCTCTGCTTATTTGAATCGTGGCAGCATCATCACAGAAATATTCTGAGATGTACACCCCTGTACTAAAAATTACTTTATTCTTGATAATGTCATTGCAAGCTTCATAGATTTCATCTAGAGTATTTCCATCTTCTGACATTGCACCTGCAATTTTGTAAACTAGCAAGAGTCCAGAAGGGCTTCTAGGACTAGATAATGTTTTCTGACTAAGCTTATCATTCATTTCATCCTTTACATAGATCACCTTTGTCGGAATACCTTTACTTTCAGCTTTTTGTTTTGCTTCCAAAAAATTTAAATAATATTCAGAGCAATCGTGAACTAACATCAATACTCCTGCAAAAAAATTTGCTTAAATTATTAAAACTAACTGCAATTTTATTGTATCTATGAAAATAATTCAATGTAAACAATTGTTAACCATCTGATTTTTGTTGTCCATTTTGAAAGATGTGATTTATACATTCGACAATCGAATCACTTGTTGGTATAGCTGATACATTGTTTTGCAGTCCAAGAACAGCTGCAGTCAGCATTCCTGGACCCACAAAACCTGCATAATTGAGTCCATCAATGACTACACCCCCACCAATCAATCTAACCTTTAAAATATATATTAAATATAATAAACATTCAAAAACAAAATTTATGTTTAACAATGGTCTACCTTTCCAGATAATTTATCTAAATCTTGTCTAACTATAGCCTTACAACTATCTAAATAAAAAAGGTTTTGATGGAGCATTAATGTTCCTGCAATACTTTCACTAAGAATATTTTCAGTTTCGTTCCATAGTCTCTTATTTTTATGTAGAGGATCATAAGAACACATATTTTCTAAATTCTTCTAGTTATCTGAACGTCTTAAACTAACAACACAAATCAATTTTTTGTATAAGATATATTAATTTTATATGAAGCTATGCAATTAGCAGACGAAACTCTCGCGCCATTGTTGTAAGTTGTAAGTGCAGCACGCAAGCGCTGCATAACTGTATTTTCGTAAAGACGGTAGTGCAAATAATATATTTAGTTTATTTAATAATTAAATATCATTTACTACAATTAATTCTCAAATTTTTAAAAGTTTTAAATTTGATTTTTCAACTAAATTACGACACGTTTATAAGTTATAAAACATTTTTAAAAAATTATATAAAAACGTTTATTTATATCATTATTTACAAAATATTAATTTTTATATTTACATTATCTTAGACATTTTTTGTTGAAACAGAGGCAGTAACATTATTTTTATTTTCCTTTTGATTATTTGATCTTAAGTTGTATTCAAAATTTTCTAATATAGCTTGTGGTTGCTCAAGCCATAAATTATGTTTTTCCTTTATTGGAATTTTTTTAATTTTTTTACATGTAATACACAAAGTCTTTACAATTTTCTTTTTCTTTGGCATTAATCTTACTTTAGCAGATTTTCCTGGAACCAGAGGACATTGACAGGCCTTACATATTGACCTTTTCAGATTATGATCTCTGTAAAAAATATACAATTATATAATTTTTTTTTTTTAAATGATGAATTAATATATGTCACAATCAATTACTTACAATCTAAGAACTGCTTTTTTAGAGCATCCTATCAAAATAGAGTTGTAATAAGAGGATAATGCAATATTTTTAGATGCAACAAGTTGACTTGCCTGAAAATTTATATTATTATTGTTAGATTGAGAATTAGTTTTTAAATACTTGAATTTGAGAAATAAAAATGTAGAATCAATTTTAAAAATACACAAATATGTTAATACCTGGTATAAATAATTCATTCGTTCAAAAACATCTTTGCCTTGGCATAGTTTTTCATTGATAGCTGAAAAGTGATTTAAAAAATTATTTATCAATAATTATAATTTATTTTAATATAACAGTACCTGACGAACTTTTCATTTTGAAAATTATTTCGACTATATCTAATTTTTCTAGTTGAATAGATAAATATTAATCAACCGTAACACTAGTTTGCTCTTTATTTACATTTCGTTTGCGTTTAGAAAACTAACAACACGCAACAATCTTTGCGGTTAGAATTCTACAAAAAAACGATGTTAATGCCCTCTTTGGGTGATTATTGAAGTTATTATTCAAAATATAAAAGTTTGTAGAATGCGGGCTAAATTATATAATTAAATAAAAAAATATTTTTATGAATTATTCGGCGTATTCATGTTTTACTTTATATTTTTTTAAAAAGCTTTTAAATTTTAAATATTATGTAACTTCTTGGGAAAAGAAAACGACAAATTTATGTAAAGATATGTATATTTTTTATATATCTAGCAACATTCGGCTTTAATTTGCCAAACGTATTTACATATTGCACTACGCTTTGACTACGCGCCATTCGTTTAAACTGTGTTCAGGGGATAAGCTATTATAAGTATGAAAGTACTACGGGAACAAAACGAAGATCATACATAAGGAAAAAAAGAGCAAAGGGTGGCACTAGTTTTTTTTTTCGGTTGTACGACATGTGACATGCTCTTGTGTTCCTTTTCGGCGTATGCAAAAGTTCGAACATTGCCGGATGATGGTAATGGGCGACTTTAGGTGTGTACATATAAACTTGCGCACGTTTTAAACAAGTATCTTAAGTTTATCAGTCTAACAAAAGGCCGCCAGCATTCATTTGCTATTACAATTTTGCCAGTGCCCTAAATTTTTAGCAAATCACTCAAGCAATTATTTTTTATTTTACTTTATTACAAAAAATATTTTCACTACATAAAACATCATTTTCACTCTTCAATTACATTAGTAAAATTTAACAGAAACTTTTTTTAGAAGAATGAAAATGAAGCTTTTTTTTCTTCAAAAGGAAAAAAAATGATTGCTTGAGTGAAACATAAAATAGTCGTTGGCAAAATAGGATTCCAGCATCCACTTAAACGCAGATTACTCTAAAAAAAACCAGTCGAACAAACAACACGGCGCATTTTCACGCATATATGCAGCCTTTCAAGCAACTACCTTCGTTTCCCAATTGCTCGTGAACAGCATTACATACTATATTTTCATAATTTTCCCTCATTATTAATGCGCGTTTATTATCAAAGTTCATCTGTCGGGCTTGTGTCCGATGTAGCTTCAACACACGCGCACAGCACATTATTTAATTCTATAATTTCATTTCTTGATTTTTGTTATGTATTGCTCTATAGTTATCTACTTGAGTTGCTTCTAGCAACACTTGTAACTGATGTATCAAAGGTTATAAGAGAAATTGAGTAATTTGATTTTTTATTTTTTCCCCTCTTTGCTTTGCATGGTGCTGCAAATCCTGTACTTCAATGGAGGCGCGTGAGCCCTCGAAAAAATGCACGTCGTGAGTGTCAATCGGGCACAGTTTCTCGAATAAAGGAGACCATTTTTCAGAACTTTAACAAGATTCAACTGTTCACAAGGATTTAGTAAGATTATTGAACAATCTTTTGCCCCACCAGGACTCCAAATCAAATGGTTTGAAATCTAGAAAAATAATTGCATTAATTAAAAAAATATAAAAATAAAGTGTAGGTTTACATATTTTGTATAAATTTAGTAAAATATTTTAATAGTTTAGTGAGTGTGTTAAATTAATCAATATTAACTTTTTTACCTTGTAACATATGATTTGGTTCACCATCATTGTAATAAACTATGGTTTCTTAAATAAAAAAAAAAATTAAAATTAAATTATTTGAAAAACTTAATTTTAAAATTAAAATATTATTTTCTGATTAAAAAAAATTTACCATTGGAAGAAGATTCATCTGAATCATCTGATGAGCATCTCTGTCGAGCACTAATTTGATTCCAAGCTATAAATAAAATTTTTTGTTAAAGTTTAAGTTTTTAAATAGAATAAAAAGTTTTCAACTTACATTCACAGACAAATTTGATTAGTTCTTCATGCTGAGGTGTAATCACTTCTTGCCTTTGTCTATGTCTTTGTGAACTTGGCTTAAGCTTACCATTTGTGTAAAAAACTGGTTTAGGTACATTCCTGCAAAATAAAAGGAGCCAAATTGATTGAAATACCTCTCAAACAGATAAACGAAATAAAATTTTCTACTACTACTTCAATAGAATATGTAATGTTACAACATTACCTATTAGCTTTGTCTTCCTCAGAAGCTTCCTCTTCTGGATCACTCTTGCGATTCAGTTCTCTGAAATTATCTAATCTGTCGAAATTCTGATTGATCCCTATGAATAATAATTAATTTATAAGTCAACAACAATAACAAATAATAAAAATGAACAAAATTATTTTGAGTGGAATAGTGTCAAAAACATTGGTTGCATAATATTAAATAATTGACATCACAAGTCAAAGTATGAGAATACAAAATTCCAATGAACTATATTTGCAATTAAAATGAAAATGAGCCATAAAAATTGGAGCAGCACAAGTTTGTTTTCAGTACTTTAATCTCCAGTGTGTGAAAACTTGGCTAAGAGGAGATTTCTCAAACCTCCGGAGATATACCGGGAATATCAAGCCCGAAAAGCAAAAGCGGAGAAAAAACGGCGTTATTTTTAACGCACTCGTCCATCCATCAAGGAGAGGACGAAGACGAATGCGACGACGTCCAACGTAACGTAATAATAGAAGCCCTTTCCCCCCCCCCCCCCGTAACACGCGAGATAAGAAACGAACTCGCGGCTCTGATCGGTCAGCCGACGACCGAGAGCAATCACAGAGGCAGCGGAGCTGTATCAGCAGTCAATCGGCCGGCGATTGCTCTCCAGCGCTTCTTTATTGGGCAATCGAGCCGCGCCGACAGTGGCTGTGATAAATAAAAAATGTGCTGCATCATATAGAACTGCTACCGGCTAGGGAGCGTGTGACCGAGGAGTATAGGAAGAGGAAGGCCCCAAACGGGGCCAGGCGTGCGCTCACCTCGCCGTGTCTTGGCGACGATCTTGCTCGGGCCCTTGGATACCGTGTACATGATGGCACGGGCAGCGACCCCCAGCTGCGCTCGCGGTTCCTCGACCCCTCTGTTGCCGCCGCTGCTTCTGCTACTACTGTACTGCCTTGGGCCCCTCGCTCTTCTCTCTCTGGGCCTAAGTGCTCTCTCGTTACTGCTGCAGGCGAGAGTAGGAGCGCGCGCGAGAGTACGTCTGCCAGCTGTCTCCGGCACCGAGGTCCAGGTTAGGCCGAGCCGGGGACCTCGAGAATGTCTCTTCCGGGTGGCAGGAGCGTTAGCGAAGGGAGGCAGGGTAGATAAGGGCCGAGAGGGGGAGAGCGAGATAGCGAGCGATGCTGGAGAGAGCGCGCGTAGATAAGCCCGTGGCCGTTCTACCTCGGCCGAGTGCCGAATACAAAGTGCAGAGGAGCCGCTCTGCCGACACCGCCGCCGCAGCCGAGGGGAAGAGATTACGTGAGCGCGCGGCGAGAGAGCACCAGCGCACACACACCCGTAACTACTCTCTCTGCGTATGTATTTGTACGCGCGATATTGCTCTCTCTCTCTCTCCCTCCGCAGAGAAGCACACACGCGGCTTGCCCCCGGGAAATAATATATCGAGAGGAAAACACGAGCGCGCCCGACTCGTAGAATAGAAAGAGGTGGGTGGCTCGTCGCCGTCGGTCTCGCGGTGCGCGCGCGCGCTCGAGCTCTTTTTCAAGCACGTGACTTGCGGCCTTTCGTGTATGTATATGCGCGCTTAGCAGACGGAAAAAAGCCAGCTTCTTTAATTGCTATACGCGATTTTTATATATGTTGTTTTTCCGGGCACGTTCGACCTGTCGATTCAGCAATTTGTTTTTCATTTTTGAATCGGTCAGAAAGAGAGAGATAGTTGTTTTGATTGACGATAAGAAAACTGCGAGCTTACCTACCTGAAGTTCGCCGTTTGCTTGTATAATCCATTTTTTTTCACGAAAATTTGCTCCGTTTTTTTTTGTTTCCCTGTACGTTTTTTACGCTTTAAATATAACGATATCCGTCCGCGTTTTCCAAATTCATAAAGCGTTTAGAGTTTAGGTGCAACGATCTTTTATTCTAATCCATCCTCGTGGTAAACGTATATCGCCATGGTTATATAACGCACACACTTGAATTAAGTCGATTTAATGTTTACCTCCAAAATCAGAAATAATTCCGGTCTGCTTTTCAACAAATCACGAAACTTTTACGTAACGATTGAGATTATACATTTTCAATAAGATAACGAACAAAAGGATATACATTTGACAATACACGTTCAAATTTGAATTTCAAATCGTAAAAAGCTCTTTGGTTAAATGGAACTAGAAGAATTCCCAAAAGCAGAAGACTCTTAAGACTACAGTGTCCGAACAGACTTGTAAAGTTTCTCTTATACTAAAAATTAATTTTCATATCTTTAGAGAAACAAATTAATATTTCGGATTAATAACAAGATCAATCGTTTGAATTTTATAAAACCCGCCATTTTCCCACCTTCGACTTGCGCAGCATATTGCGCGTTCTCGCAATTGTTTTCGCGATCGCGGCAAGTATATTCGTTTTACCTTTACCTTGTCAACAATAACGCACAGTGTTTCTCGACAAATAAAAAATCAAGCTCGGAATGAGCAAAGAATTGCTTACAATCGATAAATTTTTATAAAATTTCTAAATCCGTAAAAAAATGCTTTAACCGTTTCAAACAAAATTCAAAAAGCTCTATGCCAAAAAGTTCAATTGGATTGACGCCAAAGTTAAATGGTTGTAACGTAAGGTACAAACAAGTTGTGAAAATTTTTGTAATGCCGATCGCAACGATCAATTAAACTATGAATCAATTACAAAACCAAGACGACACGTTCTTGCCTCGAATGGTGTTACTATCTGATTAATGGCCTAAATTGATATCTGTACAAATTTGTATTGTAAATTTTATCGCACGTATAATACATTTTCAAAGACTACAATTACAATTTATGAAATCTATAAGTGCTCCATCATCAAGAGTGGTCAATGAGAATACAATTATCGAACTTTGTCCACCTCTAACACCGATATATCTATACTTGAGGTGTGTACATGTGTTAAATAGCTATATATATATATATATATATATATATATATATATATATATATATAATCGCGCAAGTTCAGCAGATCACATATATATAACTTTGACTTCTGCTCCTCACCACACTGAGAGAAAAAGAGCGAAAGAGAGAGAGGAGAGAGCGAGGCGTAAAGCAGCACAGCAGCGCGACGACGGCGCGTGTGATGATGCAAAAGAGCAGCAATAATCCGTGTGACGAGCATCAGGAAGGAGCGAGATAAGAGAGGGGAAGGAGGCAGAGGGAGAAAATAATGCACTATCGCAGCGAGTCGAAGAGGCGCCAAGCTCTACGCAGGACAGTCTTCCTCAACTGATGCTCCTGACATTCTCTGAGAGTAAGTTATATCACTGCGCGTGCCACATAACCTCGCACGGACTGCTCTCTTCTCTCTCTCGGCTCTCTGCGGGTACTCCGCATTAGCAGCAGCCAGGCCTTTCTTTATGCGCGCCCCTTGCGTCACTATATATACACTCTCACTCTCCTTGTCAGTCGCTCAACGCGGCGGGCTGAGATTTTTTCTTTTCGTAAATATATTGACGAAATCGATCGGGTGACGCGCGACAGCTAAATTTACGGCGCCGCTAATTTGTTTACCGCGCTAGCAAGGCGCACCGGGCCTGTCGTTGCTCTCGTCGCAAATTAAATTGCAACTGTTTAGCGCTGTTAAAGAGCAGACGGCAGTGCTTCACGATAGAAAAGTGCGTTGGATGAAAATGATATATAGTGTGAAACGCTTGTGAAGATGTGTTTGTTATTTTCATTGTTGTGCTTGCAGAATTACATGGGGTAGTAATGCCCAAGAAAATCCAGTGAGATGCATAGGAATGACAAGCAATATTATTGCAATTTGTTATTGAAAAGGACTAACTTGCATTTGAAAGACAGAGCTGTGCTGTTGCCCAATAACAGAAATCATGACTGCTGTGGAAGCAACACCGTTCATCCGCACCATAGAGTGGGATATGATGGACAAAACCAAATTCTTCCCTCTCAGCATGCTGTCTACTTTTTCAGTACGTTGCTGCCTTTATCCTCTTACAGTCATCAAGACTCGACTTCAGATTCAGAGAAGAAGCCATATGTACACAGGTATGACAATTGACTTTTTTTTTTAAAGCTCTAGGTATTTTATTCATGTTCCTTTTATTTTTAGGTATGATAGATGCTTATCGAAAAATTTACAAACTGGAGGGTTTTGCTGGCTTGTATCGTGGATTTTGGATCAGCTCAATTCAGATAGTATCAGGAGTGTTTTATGTTTCAACGTACGAAGGTGTAAGGCACTTATTGAATCACGAACCTGTTACTGCCCAATTTGACTCTAGAATAAAAGCTCTTATTGGAGGAGGTGCAGCAAGTGTTGTAGGTCAAACCATAGTGGTTCCATTTGATGTATTAAGTCAACATTTGATGGTGCTAGGTGTAAGCTTCAAGCATGGAAAACTGGCTATTGATAAGGTATTTTAAAATTGTACAAATAATTTTATCTTGGTATATATTTACAAAGATTCTTACATTTTTGTCAATTTTTAGATGAGCATGAATCCTTTAGGAATAAATTTTGAATCCAAGTCTAGAACCCAACTTACTACAGAAATTGTAAGATTAATATACCAAAGGGATGGTTTTCGTGGATTTTATAGAGGCTATGTTGCTTCTTTATGTGCCTATGTCCCTAATAGTGCACTGTGGTGGGGGTTGTATACTACTTATCAAGGTACTAGCATTATTAAAATAATTGAAATACTATTTATATGCTGTTCTAATTTGAATATTCATCAACAGACGAGTTGCTAAGGTTGCTTCCTGACTGGGTATCTCTCTTATTAATCCAATCAATTGCGGGAACACTGGGAGGCTTTACAACGACGATAATAACAAATCCTTTAGACGTCGTTCGCGCTAGGCTACAAGTGCAAAGACTGGACAGTATGTATAATGCATTCAGAGTACTGTGGCTTGAAGAAGGCTTGAGGATGTTTACCAAGGGTCTCTCGGCGCGGTTAGTGCAATCAGCGTGCTTCAGTTTTTCAATAATTTTGGGATATGAGACAATTAAAAGAGTCAGCATTCATGAAGAATATAAAAGTTACGTAAGATGGTAAATTGTACTCTGAGACCACTCGTATATATCCAGCAAAATATATGAGAAATTTTATTCTGTTATTTGCAGTAGAGTACATTATCAGAGTATCATTCCACATAGAATTTTATTTATCTGATTGACATATAATATTGAATGAATTTATTTAATTTTAAATAAGACTGTTAAATAGTATACAGTAAAGTATTTAATTAATGGACTTACTGAAAACTATTTGTCTTATTTACTTAAATTAAATAACTTATTTCTTCAACGCGTATACGCTTAAAATGTGTAAATATTACATATGTTAATATGTATCATACATATATGTAAACATGTCCGTGTTCATTTATATGTAAGTATACTTACAACATTTATTTAGGCGTTTATGTTAACGTCGCTGTAAGTAGTAAATTTGAAATGACTAAAAATCATTGGTAAAATGTATCAAAATTATATATTAGTTTATAGGAAAATAATTTTATGACATTGAAATGAAATAATGCAGTTGACGTTTCAAAAGAGTACTTGAAAATTCAAATAAGACTCCAATTAAATTTGTAAATACATAATATTATTAAATAAGAACAAATGTATTTGCTGGTATTATACAAAAAATATATTTGAACACTAAACATAGTTTTTAGAAACTATTTATTCTGTCATTAAATGCCAATTAATATATTTAATTTAACAAAAAGAAAAAAAATACATTTTAAAATTGAAGATTTTAAATTTAATAAAATAATTCTTTGAGTCCTGTATCTAAAATGCAATAAGTATATTGCATGTACATATATGTATGATTTATAGTTCATTTTTGTAAAAAAAATAATGAACTTTGAGATACAAAAGGTTTGTTAAATGTTTGACATATTATTTTAAATGTTAAGATGATATTTATAAACGTTTTTAACAAATTGTGATTTGTTGTAATAATATATGTAAACTTTGTTAAGAGTTACTAGAAATATATTAAACCATAGACTTGACTTTTTGATAATCAATGCTCTAATAAAAACAAATTTGGATAAAATTTAAAAATATTTATCATGCTACAAGATCTAATTGGCAGTTTGACATCAGTTAATTATGTACAGTACTTTGCTTATAAATTTTACAAAGTCTAAAGCAATGACAATATATATATTATATCTTGATAATTCATTTTATGAATTAAAATATAAAAAAATTATTTTACACTTGTATTATTTATAAATCATTTTTATCTAAAAAAATGATAAACTTGAAGTAAAAGTAAATGGTAATATAAATAAAAAGTGATTTATGTATAAATAAAAACTTCATAAAAATTGAATGTATTTGAAAACAACAACAATAATTTTATTTTTCTCATGCTTACCAGTTCTCTTGTAAAAAAAAAATAAGAAATAATCATTAATGCGCAAATACAGCATTTTTTCGTTATAAAGCCCTACACTCAAATGAGAGTATTTAAGCTGCATAAGGACTCGTGTGATGACTGTCTGACGAATATCGGGCTTGAATTTGAAACTTGTGGAGTGCTAAGCTTACGCTCAGCCAACTGAGCAACTCTGGACCACTGCAAGTACGGTCATAAGGATTTTTATCGAGCGCATTTAATACTTGTATACTTTTTCTTTCCTTTTATTTCAAAAAATACCGTGAGGTATATACGTATAATAATATTATTTGTCGCTTTACAGATACGCTTTTAAGATTTCACATGTTTTCATAGGAAAAAAATTTTGTTTCTTAAATTTGTGATTTTTCACAAATGTAGTCGTTATGCATTTTTTCTATGTACGTTCTACATAACTTTTTTCAAAAGTTAGTTTATGTGTTAAACCTCTTAGTAAATGTAAATAATTTTAATGCATAACTAAAACTTCATTTACAGTACGTGAGAAACGGTATTTTTTCGTTTTTAAAATATCAAAGAAATCAAGTGATAAGTACATACTCTTAAAATTGATTAGATTTAAAAATTATAAAAATTACCAGTATCTCGTCTATTACTTGTCGGTATGACGCAAAAGAATTCATATATATTACTCCTATCTTTACAATTTCTCTTTTATATTTTGTTCTCTATATTTAATATACATATATTCAACAAAAATAATAATTTTAACAATATATTTAAAAAATTTGAAGTAAACAGTGATCTTACAATTAAGAAAATGCTAGGAAAATGCGCCTATCGAAATGAAAACCATATACAATTATTTTCGCATTGCTAAGAATAAAGTTGAAAAAAAAATATTATTATAACTAAAACTCTGGACTGATAGTTAAGGAAAGCAATGATCAGCAATAAGTGAATTTTTTTCATTTTTTACATAATCATTCACATTTAATCACATGCACACTTTGCATTAAAACTCTTGAATAAAGATCAAGATCAATTTAAAGTACGTCTCAGAGACAAAGTTTAACATAACAATTAAAAGAATTTTTGTTTTATAAACTACAAATATTCTTTCAATTGATTATTATACTCACAACTTTGGCTCTGAGTTAAATACACAGTGCATGACAATAAAAATACTATAACAACGAAAAATTTTTTAACTCAATTGTATGAACATTTTATCATATGATTATTAGATTTAAAATTTTTAATCATAAATAACACTATTTAAATGACAGTAAAAAATTTCGTTAAAATGTCGTATAATCGGTTCAGTTATGTATAAAGTTAAAATTTATTACTGACTAGATATACTTTTGTAGAATTAACACGCAAATGTAGCTAGAATAAAAAAATTGAAAAATTGAATTACATAAGGCCAATTAACTTAAATTTTAAGTTGTTAAAGCATTATTCATATGTAAATGCATGTTAATTTATAATTATACGCTATTGTTGACTTTTTTTCACAATAACGATTGTGTACATTAAGATACACGCGGAGAAAAAGAAATTTAAATTCAAATCAAGTTAAATTAATAACATAGACGTAATAAGAAGGATTACGTGAACCTTCTTTTATTTTCTGGCACGCTATATGTTGTGTTAACAATAATCAGCATTACAACAAGTGCAGCAGTGATAACGATTCTTCCAAAATCTGTGACAACAAAACTTTTGGTGATGCTTTCCGAAAGATATTAAGAAAAATTGTGCTAGTGAATTTTTCGGTAGTGTACATAAAACCGCTAAAAATTTTATGTAAGCTGCAGGCCTGGAAGCTTAGAATACACCTTCAGCAGATGAATTAGTCGTTGCAAGTTCATCTGCTGGAGAACTCTTAGATAGCTACTCTGTTATATGAAAGTACGTTGCAAAGAATCACTTATCGGAAATTCAGTAGTACATCATCATCGATACATTTACAGTTTTAACTAATATTTACATACATATATAATGTGTATATATAAATGATTAACGTTTAGTTCATGCATTTCATAAATGACTTTTTTCTCCGCGCGCGTGAATTTTTTTACACAATAACGTACAATTCTTTTTTTTTAAATATTTTTCTCTCACTAACTAGCCGCTACGCAACAAAGTCACCACATTCTCTCAAATTTCTTCATAGTATATATTTCACACTTTTTGAATGCGTGCCTTAGAATGTATAATTTATTAAAAATAAGGATAAGGAGTACCTTAGTTTCACGACTGGCTAGTTCTATATATATAAAAGGAATTATATAAATGATAAAAAGCTATATTTTTGCTTATTAAATAACTCTCGGTAAATAACAATAAAACTAATTCTAAATTAATTAAAAATCTACATAATTCAAATACTTTGTTGATTTATAAGTAAAATTAGTTTCAAAGAAACAGCATGAAGAAGAAATCATACAACTTTTGTTTTTCGACTCTATACTTATTGACTTAGCCACCTTGAAACTAAACTACTAGAATCGCATATGCCACAATGTAATTTATTAGTGTATTAAGTAATGACTGTCTCGGAAAAAAGGAAATAAAGAAGAAAAGAAAATGGTGTTTCCAAATGAAACACAAAATTCTTTCGAAGCTAAGAGAGATAGAGGTAGATAGGTAGTTAAGTAGAGAAAGAGAGAGAGAGATGTAGATAAATGAGAAGATGACATAACCAGGGGGAGAGGCAGCCGCTTAGAGGGCAAACAGAGACTTGTCCTCCTTGTCCTTGTCGATCTGGCGCTGTACTGTGGTGCTGCCGGCAGCGGAGCCACTGGCTGCGGCCGCTGCGGCACCCTGACTGCCGCCCGACATTTCACTAGCCACGGCAGCCGTGCGCTCCGCCAAAAAGCGCTCGAACTCCGACGACGTGAGCGTCTTATCCGTCTGCGTTGAAAGGCACAATATCGAATGTAAAAAATCCGAGCAAATCTAAATTCGCTTAATTCCTACTCGCATATTACTTACCGAGTTCTTCGAGCGTGAATCCGTCTCGTCCTCATTCGACTGCCTGTTCTTCGAGGCTGCGTCGAAACTTGCAGTTCGGGCTTGAGCGAACGCATCGAACTCGTCCTTCTCGCCGTCCTTCCGCCGGGACTTGTCGTCGCCTCCGGCACCACCAAGGCCTGCAAGTCAACCGCCGCGATTAGTCCTACAGGTCTTTTCAGTCGCCCAATAATGGCCAAGCTCTCACTCACTCATGTCGCCGATGCGCTTGTCGATCGTGCTAATGGGCAGTGCAACGGCCCCCGCTGCCTCGGCCTCGTCGTCCGAGAGGTCGATGAGCGAGTCGCCGGCCTCGAGTTTCTTTTTCAAAGCGGCGGCGGAGGGCCCCGTCGCACCGGGCACCGGTCCGATCGCCTGGGCGACCAACGCGCTCGCCGCTGGCGCCTGCTTGTTCTTCGTGAAGCGGCTGTAGCGCAGGAACAGGTTGTTCATTTCGTCGTTTATCTGGAGCAGCTCGGCCGTGAGCTCGTCGTGCGCGAGCTTGCCGATCAGGTCGACCACCCGCTCTTGCATTGCCTTGCACGTGTTGTGTAGTTCCTGCGGTGATAACAAAGATTTAGCGATTTATAAAAATGGAGAATTCAAATGAAAAAAGTACTATAGGCGACTATGGGTCGCAAATAAATACAAAAGAATACAGTCTTTTGTTTACGTTCTATAGAGTCTAAAAAAATTATCGCAGCAACCAGTATCAACTGCATTGTTGTTAAAGAATCATTCGAATGCCTCCTTTGTTTTACGCGTGCATTTTCATTCGACCGACAATGAAAGCAGTATTGTCAAGAGTAAAAATAAACGAAAACAAACAAAAAATCTCAATCTACATCGAGCTTGTAAAATAAAACTTTATAACACATCCTGCAAAAAACATCAAGCCCAAACTCGAAATCCATACTTTCGCGTACAACCATATGAGCTTTACGTAATCCGAGAAGCGTAACAACTTTATCGCCAGGCGCAAAAAATAGCCTTAGGGCTATCAGCGCGTAACTTCAACAGCGGCCTCGAACACGCCTTAACAAGCCGGCCATTACTTTCTCGACTTAATCGACTGGCGGCTAATCCATCGAGGCACAGAGCTTAATAAAGCCACAAGTACACTCACAGCCAAAAGCTCGAGATCCTCGGCGAGCGCCCTGTCAGCCGGCTTCTCCTGTAGGCCGGTGCCGGTCGAGTGGGCGGCGAGCATCTCGGAGAAGACGCGCATGTTGCCGTGCACGAGGTCGAGCTCGCTGCGCAGCTTCGCCATCTGCTGCTCGCTCAGGGCGATCAGCTGGCCGGCCCGGCAGCCCAGCACCGGCCCGGGCTCCCCTGCTGCACCGGCTGCCCCGGCGCTGCCCGTGCGCTGGACCGCTCCGGTCGACGAGGACGCTGGGCCCGCTGCTGCTGCCGCCGCTGCTGCTGCGCCTTGGCTTGGTCCGTCCAGCTCTGGCACGCTCTGTTTTGACGAAAAGAATAAGCAAATTTTAGAAGAATTTGGCGAGTTTGAGGCATGTGCGAATACGGGGGGAGGCTTGTCTCGAGAATATTCGAGACACGCACCTGCCTTGCGCCATCTGCTCTCCGTGTTACTTATAAAGGCTTCGTCTAATTTTTCGCGTAAGGCTTTAATTTTGTTTCTCGACGTTCGGCGCACGTTTTGACAATGGAAAGTTTATTGCAAAAACAGCGAGGTCAAAATATTACGTCGACAGACTGGAAATATTGTTGCTCAGCGCTGGAGCGTTGTTGCAAAAAAACAAGACAAGTCGTGCTATTGCGATCGCGGAAAAGAAAGAAGTGTCGCCGCGCGGCGTTGCTCACCGGTCGCATTTGAAATTCAATAGGCGTATATCGGTTTACCTGAATATCAGCCTCGATATATATAGCGGCGCGCTGGGTTATGCGACTGATAATTATTTACCATTAGCGCGCAAGACAGTGAGAGGGAGAAGAAGCAATGGCTGCTCCTCTACGTTCTCTATCCCTACCACTTGGTCTTTAGATAAGCATTGATTAATTTTTATACGCGATTCTAGTTCGATCCTCGCGAGTTTGATGACTCGTTGGACAAACTGACGAGCGAATTATGGAATGAGCAGTGTTTCGTTGATATATAGCGTAATGTTTCGTCATAAAGCGAAATAATGATGCAACTTAAGCGCATCGTAATTCTCGTGCAGCACTCGTTAATGATTTAATGAACAATGAACTTGATGTGTATAGATGCTCGGTGAACCTTTTGTATCTATGCACGTCAAAAGAAACGACGAATCGAGCGATCTCGGGGAAAGCTGATTTCGAGTAACCAAGCAAAATTCACTGTCAGCTAAAAAGATAAGCTCTGATCACAAGACAGCCTGGATGACTAATTCGTCGTCGCATTTGGCTTTTAGCTTGAACATCGACAACTCCCGGTGGGGCAATAAACTCACCCTTTCCGGCGTTATGATCGGAGCCATGGCATCCAAGTCGGTCATAGGAAACTCGATTCCCTTGGCTTTGAGCTCCTGATAGACCTGAACGACGCCCTGGGTGTGGGGCTGGCTTTTAAAAGTGTCCGCCCACGTCTGTATCAGATTCAGGACTTTCTCCTGGACGGCCGTCGGCGGATCGTTCTTCGGCCCTATCAGCTTCACCAGCTCCGAGACGAATTCGCGCGAGCAGGCCTGCGCGTGAAAGCGCTTGCCGCAGTTTTTCACGCAGGTCTCCAGTACCTGCAAACAACACACATATATAAGGAGTTAAGATATAGATCAATTGGGATATTGTGGCTTTGTTGCAATAACGTTTGTTAAACGACACGAGCGAGTATGTTTACTCGAGGCACACACACAAGCTGTCGTTTGCGGAGGGTACGTGGGGGGGGGGGGAGGCTAAACTCACAGTGAGCGTGTAGATAACAATAGTGTAGTTTTTGCCAGCCGCCTGGTTTAACCTGCGCTTAATGGCTTTAATAGCGTCCCTAGGGCCGTCTTCCGACTCGTTGATGATGTCGCATATTTCCATATTAAGCGCCCAGTTCTCGCTGGGCAGACTGCCGTCGGTCGCTTGCTCTGAAAATTGACGCAATTATAGAGACGCGCGTTAGCCGGTTTGCTCTCCCGCACGCATACATCTTTCTCAATGTCAGGGGCTGGAGAATGGGAAAGGAGAGGGGGTGGGGGGTTAGACGTGGGGAGCGCGAATAGAGTCTATACTCACCGATCTTCTGGCCCACCGGCGTGCTGAACGGATTGGTAACGTTGACTCCGAAAAACGACATGTTTGCCGCTGTCTTCGTCGTCTTCGTCAGCGTTATATATTTATGTCAGCGGCGCGTGATCCTCAGTTTGGACAGCTGCATATACCGTGGCAGGCTTGTCGCTGGTACGTGCTCGAGGGACGCGACGTCGACTGGAGAGCCTGCAGCAGCCAGTGGAGAATCAACGACGACGACAACAAACAAGAAGAAGAGTAGGAGGTGGTGGTGGTGGTGGCCTGGCGCGCGCGACAACAACCCCGCCCCGCGAGAGAGACACAATTGCGCGGCGCACACACCTGGGCTGGCGCGCAATGGCCTCTCCGTACACAGAGCGTCCACTATATGCTCTCTACCCCTCTCTCTCTCTCTGTTCTGTGGTGCCTCGCGGCGCACCGCCGATAAGCGCAAACGCGAGTGGCGATGATAGCGCGCGCTGGAACTGTTCTCCCCCTCTGGCTTTGTATTCTCTCACGCCAACACAGAGTCCACGCTCACACGCGCACGTATGTAGACAGCCCAGAGGATGAGTCTCTCTCTCTACTCTCAAGTCACTCCGAAACTGTTGTTGTTGTTGTCGGAGCCAAGGACCGATGGAGACTCCGGAAAATAGTGCGCCAGCGGCGCAGACGAGGCTAATCGTCCAAACGCGGACGTGGACGACTCGGGCGCTGCTGCTGCTGATGCCTCCTTCCGCGGCAGTTCCACGCTCGCTACTACCGCTCCGATGCTGCTTCTCGACTCCTGAGCGTACACTCTAGGTATCCGCGTCGCACACACGCACGCAGTGTGTGATATGTTCCACGAGATGACCTGCAGCAGACGCGAGCGAGAGAGAGAGACTGAGGGAGTTAAAGCGTAAGCCGGTGCTGCTGCTGCTGCTCCGCTTTGCTCCGACTCCGACTGCTGCTGCTCCGGCGTGTGCTGCTGCGCAGCCGCTGCAGAGCGAGACCCATACAAACACACCGGCTCTCTCCCCCCCGCGGGGGGCTCTCCTATGCTTGGCTCTGTGTATACCAGCGACACAGCTGATTTCTCGGAGCCACGACGTCACCTTATTCGCTCGTCTGCAGGCAGCATTGTTATACTGTGTTTGTATGTGTGTGTGTTGACGCGTTGGCGCGGTAGTCGCGCTCTCGCTCTGCTCCGAAAATCCTCCGGAGTCCGGCGCACGCGGAGCTGCGGCTATAGTGCAGGCGCAAGCTTGCGCTATGTATATGTATGGAACAGAGCGGCCTTTTAAATTTTCATTTCGGAGCAGGCGTTTAATTTAAAGCCCTTCCGTGGCGGCTCGGTTAGGGTTAGAAAATGATTATCGGGAGGATATCCCCCTAACGCGATCCGTCGAGCGTAACCCTCCCCTTCCAAGCGCGAAGCCTACAGCTGCCGTTTCCTAAACTGGCTACCGATATTAAAGTACGTAAAAGAGCGAGTAACCGTGCAGGAGTAACATAAACGAAAGCGGAAGTCACGGGGAGTAGGGCAGCTGTACGCACACGTTCCCGTGGTAACCGGAGCAAACAGTGCGGCGACTTTGGGGGGCAGGGGGTGAGGCTCGCGTCGTCGGCCCCCGCGAGCTCTCTCGACATCATCTCCCGAATCTCCCCGGGGGAGAGGTGGTATAGATCGGCCAACAATGGAGAAGAAGTACGAACCAAAGCGCAACACGATCGTCACGCGAGAGCTGCTCTACAGCCTGGCGATGGAGCAGCAGCCGTCGAACCGCCGTCGGCGTACCAGCGTCAACCTCGAGCTCGTCCAGGAGATCCGGCTCGAGTACCTCAGTGCGCTCGTTTGTTTTCTATAGCATCAAGCACTCCCTTCCCTTTCCCCACCTGCCACAGCGATCGTCATCGTTTCGAACGCGTTATTCGATCTCATCTCTCTCTTTTTCTCCAGATATACTGCAGATCACCTGTCTCTGGCCATTGAAGAACCTCGTCAAGCTGAAGCTCAACAACAACGTGATTGAGAAGATCGAGAATCTGGAGAGCCTGACGAACCTCTGCGAGCTCGATCTCTCCTTCAATCGCATCAGGGTCATCGAGAACTTGGAGGCCTTAGTCAACATCCACGTGCTCTCGTTCTACGACAACCAGATCGAGAAGATACAGGGTATCGGTCACATGGAGAACCTCGCGATCCTCAGTGTTGGCAAGAACAACATCGCGGAAACCGATCACGTGAGCAAGAGCCGTAGATTTATACTCGCCGATAGACATATTCCAGCCTTTCTTTCGCTTTCTTTCAGATAATGTACCTGCGGAAGCTGAAACAATTGCGCAGCCTGCAGATATCGGGGAATCCCTGCACGGAGACCGAGGGCTATCTCACGCGCTTGTACGCGTTCGTGCCCCAGCTCGTCTACTTCGGCTACAAGATGATCGGGGACAAGGAGCGCGAGGACGCGATCGAGGCGAACATGTAATTATGCGATATTTGCGTTGAGCAGCCGAGATATCTTAATTACCGAACATTTCCTGCCTCCCCAAGGCGACTACTTTCAGAGCTAGAGGAGGAGGATTTGAAGAAGCAACGGGGATCCGAGGCTATTAAGAGGGAGGAGGAGAAAATCGCTCTCCAGGCCACGTCGTACGTCGAGCATCTCGAGCACGACAGCCTCTTCCAGATAATGTACAACAACGACGAAGGTGGAGTTTTGTTTTTTTTTAAGAAAAAGGGAGAGAGGGATTGGTTCGATCGTGTGACGCGTAATAATGATTCGCGCAGATGGGAAGATGCTGGCTCACATGAGCCCGGAGATCGAGGCTGCGTTCGACCAGTACCACCAGCGCTTCGCCGAGATAAGCCAGGAGCTGTTCGAGCTGGGGCTGAAAGAGGAGAGCAATCGACGGGCGGAGATCAAGGCGCTCGACGACGTCGTCAACGACGTACTCACCAAAGCTACCAACAAGGCGCGAGCGTAAGTCTCGGCTACTTAATGTGGATCTGGAACTGAAGCTTTAATCGTTGTTGCTTCTCCAGCATACTCGACAGCGTACAGGGCAAGAGAACGGAGGTGACCGTCAGGGTGACCCAGGCGATGCGCGAGGCAGCACTAGCTGCCGGGGACGGGGACATCGAGGACGAGGTGATCGACGAGATCGACCAGCTCGCCCGACAGCTCGCCTACGAGTTCACCGAGTACGTCCAGTCGGTCTGGGCGAAATTGCTCGGCGACGAGACCGTCGTGCACGAGCAGATCGAGGTGAGCCGATCTTGTGGTTACGAGTTATAGGAGAGCGGCCTTGACCGTGAGCTTATTTGTAGGAGTTGAGCCAGCTGTTCGAGGCGAACATCAACGACATGGTCAGCTCGTTTCTCGAAGTCGCTCAGGATATCTTTGGCCAGCTGAGAACACTGGAGACTGAGTTCGCTGAGAATCTGCCGAAGCTCCTTGCTAATTATCTCAATATGGTCGACGAGGAGGACATGACGGCTTTTGTCCGTGAGATCTATGAAGACAAGGATATGCTTAACAATTGCCTGGCCACCTCGCACTTTGGACACCTGCAGGTCTCTTGCATTGTTGCTTTTATTTCGGAGGATTTAGGCTCGTGAATGCGATTTTCAATTGTTGGCTTGGATTTGTGATTGTAGGTAATAGACGACCGTCAGGATCGAATGACGACGAGATTGAAAGACTGGAAAGAGAAGTTCGTCAACAATTTGAAATCGTAGGTTTTAATTTTGATATTAAGTGTTGATTTCATTCATAATGTTGTTTATAATTGATTTTTTTTTTAATGCAGAGACGAATCGGTGAGGAACAGAAATCGAATTTTGGAGATATCGCATTTTCTTAATTACCAGAAAGAGAACGCGACCGTAGCAAAGCTGCTTGGTCAGCAATCGGAATTAGACGTGGCTGGCGAGACGGGAAGTGAAGAGGGAGAAGTTAAGAGCGACGAAAGAAATTTGTATCCTGAATGAGACTAATTCTTTTTTTTTTAATTGTAATGTGATTTAATTTTAACTTGGTATATAAATGGCGAAAGAAATAGTTTTTAAACATTTTTATACAAAATTAAAAGGTAATAAATTTTTATGGAAAATCGTTATATTCTGGCAGAGTTGATTAGTAGTATTTGTTGAATTTATTTGTCTAACATTAAATAAAAATCTTGGTTTTTCTTATATACAAAAGTTATATAAATCTTAATGATTCTAACCAGTTCAAGCTAAACTTTATATTTATTAACAAGAGGTAAAAAATATACATTTAGATAGATAAAAAATGTTGTTGTTTTCCAATTAAATGTTAAATTTCTAACAAGTTTTTTTACATTTTATAAAAGGTAATTACACTTTTGTATAAAAATATGAAAACAATTAACTTATTTATTTGGAAGACTTCACCTTCAGAGCTTGCATGTACCGATCAAGCCCATCTTGAACTTGTGGCAGTTGCACATAGTTTAGGAAAAGAGTCGTGTCCCATTCACGGTTACTCTCTAACCAACTTGCAGTTTCCTTTCTTAAACTTAGTTTCGTTGCTTCTCGTGCTTCTCCTAAAAAACAATTTTTTTTTAATGCAATTGTAATTTTTTTTAATTTTAGAAATTTATTGGCTACTTACTGGAAATCTTTGCATAGCCAGATATGTATTTTTCACATTTATTTATAGCATCGTTTTTATCTGATGCAAGTTCATCAACTAATCCAATTTTCAATGCCTCTTGTGGCTTGAAAAGAGTTCCTCTGTAATTAAAAATTATTTGTTGAAATTTAAAATTAAACATACAGATAGAAAAAAAAAATCAATCAAGTTTTTCACCTTAAAAGGGCTAATTCTGCTTGGCGATAACCAATTGTTGCTATTAGAGGATCTTGAAACCATTTTGGAGCAATAATTCCTAACTTTGTTTCATTAAGGCCAATTGTGTTGTGCTCCGCTTGAACTAGTACCCTGTATTCACATGATATGGCAAGTAAACAACCTCCTGCTGGACTTGGTCCCTACAACATTTTGAAATATAATTTTGAATGTATTAAATCAAAATGAAATCTTTCTATAAACACTTACATTTACAGCTGCTGCCACTGGAATACCCACGCCATAAAGTGTTAACCACAAGTCTTGAAGCGCATTCCAAAATTCAGTACATCTTTTAATATCAGGCCTGTGCATTTCTGTGATATCCAAGCCAGCTGAAAAAACAGGCCCAGAACCTGTGAGAATAATACCTTTTGCTTTTGAATCGACAGCATTTTCTAAAGCTTTTCTTAATTCTGTGCACAGGTCTAAGTTCAAACTGTTGACCGGTGGCCTTGACATGGATATTACTGCAATTCCTGTAATACAATAAGTACCCAATTAGTTTTCTAAAATCCTGATTCCAAATAAACATTACATTGTTGTTTTGTTTTGTCACAGTTCATGACTGACAACAACAAAAATATGATAAAACAATAAATGCAGAGCAAGCTTTATTGAAAAACAATAATTAAGATAAAAAAACATAATCCTTCATGCATAGACACGTGACAATAAATAGTTAATGGTAAACGAGGGGCAACATGTTATCTTGACGAGTCGTTGACGAGTAGTTTATAAAACGCTATTCTCGTTTGCGAAGTTAACGTAATTACGTACCAGTGCTTTCGTTTTGCGAGACCTCAACAATCTGACCTTTGGCTGGCTGTGTGGCTGCATTCCGGCGCAACTGGATGGTGGATCTAGTTTTCGTGATGAGCAAAGCCGAAGCTCGCCTTACTATAGAGAAATTGGCCATTCGATCGGTAAAATCGACAAATTGGCTGCCTGAAACAAGTGCGCAAAGCCGTTTATAAAGGCAGACTTTGTGAATTATTCAAAGCAGCGCTTGGGCTTAATTAAATAAACATAAATACTTGTGGGGTTTATAACGAGACAACTGCTGTGAACTAAGCGCTGCAAACTGCGATGAGGAGGAAGAGGATCATCTTATACGTGTGCGCTCTTTCTTTCTCTCTCTTTGTGCTACATACACGCATACAAGTGCTTTAGCGCACACAAGCTTTAAAACGTAGTTCCAGTTTGGAGCACCAGACTAAAGTTGTTGATTTTTCTGATTTTTCTGCTTGTTTGATGCCATCGTATATATATACATAGTTTATGGCTCAAGACAGTTAATAGCGCTCCAAGCGGTATTTTATCGGAAACTTTACGAAGCAGACACACACAACAGCGGCGTTCGGTTAGGTTATGTAAGTTGGCATGTTTTTGTTGCGGAGCTCTTAGTGCAGAAACAATTTTATTTGTTTATTTAGTTTATTTAATGTAAAGACGTCTGCCGATTACATTACTGACGTCAAAATGCCGACCTACGAAATGCCGCTCTTGCTACGAGTGATGTCAAAAGTGAGTATTTTAAGTAAGATTATCGAAGTGGAGTTGAGAAGTGACTGTCACGACAATATAATTAGTTTTTTGTTAAACAATTGTACGATAATGAGCAATAATAAAACTGTTCGTGTCTTTTTAGCCACAAGTGGTCTCGACGTTAAAAAGAACTGCAGAGGCGATTTTTTCCAAAGGAGGTGTTATCAGAAAAATAGACAATTTGGGAAAACAACCCACACCATATAAAATAATGAATAATAGAACATCTCATAAAGAAGCAAAGTAAGTTTTGTTGTTTATTATTTTATTGCTTTATTTAATAATGATTAGAATTAGTTCATTTACTGACTTTTTGTATTTTCTAGTTATTTCATTATTCATTTTGATATACCACCAACAACACTTACAGCTTTAAATAAAGAATGCTTACTAGATGTTGATATACTGAGATCAAATATATACACAAATACGGATGATCAAGTATCAAAAAGCCAATGTACGTTGCACGAAGAAACTTTACCGCCAGCTTATAGGTAAGAGTTTGTATAAAATCTTTAATACTACTATAATTTAAAAAAAGAAATACATTAAAATTTTTAATTGTATCTTTGTAGGCCTAGTGTTCAAAAAATGATGGAAATTGGTAGAAAACAAAGGGCTAAGAAGGATAAATATAAGTTTAAGTTCAATACAGGTTTGGATTATTATCCATTCCAGAGATAAGTGTTGTAATATTTAAATATTTTGTGCATATTCATTAAGAGAAATAAAATTTACACAATATTGTTATTAAATTCATTGAGATCATTAATTCAGTAATTGAATATAGTTGTAAGAAAAATAAAAAGTGGAAACTGTTTGGGTGTCACTTAGTGTCACATTTATTATAGATTGTACAATTTTTAAAATTTTTTTTATAATCTGATTATAAAGGTTTTTCAAATTTTGCCAAAGTAGTTTGTACAAAATGCTTATTATAACATAGTATATATATTTATATATTCATAATCTTCGTTATATTATAATAGTTTATAATTTTTAATGTCAGTACAATATATGTAAATATCACGTAAAACTTGGTCTTACAAAGCATTTTTGTTACGTTACATGCGACTTTTATTGACACGCGATACAGTAAAGTAACTATTTCTCATGACGGCTGTTCATTGTTGCGAACAGTTTATATGTGAATTACATTAAAATGCCATCAAATTTGTGCACTAAATGCCATAGTCTGTGTATAATTTACCCAGACTCATATTGAAAGTAATGAAAATACTAATTTCCAATGAAAAGAAAGAAAAAAAATAAATATTCAAACTTAATATTCTCATTCGTGTCGTTAAAATGAAAGTATATACGAAACAAGAAGAATTCGTTACAATTCCACGCGAATCTTCTTACGAAGAAAAAAAAAGAAAAGAAAAAAAAAGGAAAGATGTTCTGTGAGTTTCATAGTCTCGCTACGAACGAAAACAAACAAAAACGGAATATCGAACAGAATTTCGCTCGGGCTTATATATTTGAACAGGGGAGCCGGTGCGAGGGCGCAAGACTAAATTAATTAGCGTCTGCGTGCCCCCCGGCAGTTGTCCGCGTCCGCACGCGCATTATAATATTGTGTGTCGTGTATATATATATATATATAAACGATTGTGCCGCGCGTCTTCGAAATGTCAATAAGTCATGTAATCTGCACTGCTCCATAAATCGTATATGTATATATATGCGCGCGAGGTGGTCGTAGGCGGTGAGATGAACATCTCTCTATCTCTCCGTCGATTGTCGTCTTTGATGCGTCGCGGCTTGTGCTCTGCTCCCGGATGGCAGGGTGGCTGTCGTTTACATGTGCCGGGTGTTGCCGAAGTTGATGCCGCTCTGGTTGGCCCCCTTGTTGCTGCCGTACTGCAGGCTTATGATACCCTGGCCGGCCTTGAGCTGCTCCTCCGTGAAGTGGCGCACGTTCTTGTCGGCCTCCTTCGGTCCGATGCTCGGTTTGCCAAAGTTGCCCGCCTGCAATGTCGAAATTTATATAATATGAGTTGCCGAGAAGACGAGTAAAAGAAACATTGTTTTAATATAGCTGGGGGTAATCGACCTTTCTGCCGAGCGATTGCAAGCATATGACGACCGAGTTGAGGTTCATCCTCTCCCAGAGATCGACGGTCTGGAAGCTCTCCTGGGCTGGCACGCCGAGCTCCAAAGCGGCCTTCAAGAACGAGTTGATGTTCTCCATGCACTTGAACGCCATCGTCGTGTGGTTGATTTTCTTAACGGAGTTCTCTTTGATGCAGTTGACCAATCTGAAATGAAAACGCGCGTTTTATTCTTTCGATTCTTCATAAAAAATGTACGTGGAAAAAGAGAAGGTATATGAGCGACTCACTTGCAAAGAAGAACTCCGTCCTTGAGGGTTTCGTAGAAATTGTCCATATCTCCATTTGTGCTGATATTGTCGCCGGTGATCGCCTTAATCCACTCCAGACTCTCTTGCGCCAGCTCTTCGCTGTATTTGCTGTTGATCTACAACAGACGATAAGACCATCATGTTTTTTTTTATTGTACGCCAACATTCTTCTGCTTATACTATACTCAAAGTGATATTTTCGAATTAAGTGTATTACAAAAAGACCTCATTATTAAAGGAATGTATTTAAACCGATATCACACACACAGAGGCATACACAGAGACACAACGACTCGTTTGCATAGGCCTGCCTGCAGGACTTGAGAAACATGTTTCGCGGACGACGAAAGGAAAAATTCCAAAGCGATTATTGTCCCCTCCGAGGCGAAAGTCAGAATTTGCTTTTCATGCAGTTTTTATTTCTTTTTTCAATCGCCAAGAGCTTTTTCAGCCGAGTAACGAGTTTTAAAATAATATTTTATTGGGCGATCGAGTTCTTGGCAAGCGTCAGCGCGAGGCTTTTAATTATCAAGCGCTTTCGTTGATAAAAAATTGAATCACATAAGTTATTGTCGAGAGGAAGTGTGTATACGTAACGAACGAGTAATGGCAAAAAAAAAAAGAATTTTGAATTATCTAATGATAAATTTTCTTAATCTTTGTTTTGAAAATGTTCAACATCGTTTCTTTGTCTCTGTGGCTAAAGCTGATAAGCAATTTTCATCTATCCATCGGTCGATCATACTCATGTAATAAAAGAATAAAGCTCACGCCGGTTTTTATTCTTATCAGAGTGATCGATAATACAAGCCTCGCCGACGTGCATGTATGTGCATGTGCTTCATATTATTCCTCTAAATAGATAAGCCTATGTGTATAGTTAGCGGAAACACATGTGCTCTAGCGATAAAAATACTTGTAATATCAGCGGAGACGAAATATAATTAAACGCTGGGAGGAAAAGCACTCGGAAAAATTTCGTCCAAGGGACAGCAGAGTGCTCGCTGTAATATAGAGTGATCGATAAGCTGACATTAGGGCCGTTGTCGGTTATTAATAATAGTGTCTATGTCCCAAGTAATACATCCTGCGTGAAAGTGGGAGGCAAGGGGGAAATCGACGCAGCAACAGGCCAGTGTTTATTGTTTGCGTTTACAAACATCGAATCAATGGGCTGCCTTATGTGTCCCCCCCTCCAGAGAAAAAGAGTCTCGTTACAAGCGCAGGCTTTCGAAAAAAGTCAGCTCAAAAACTCCACTTTCCATACTCCCAAAATTTATCCTTGATATCAAAATTTACATCGATTTCCCCCGAAAATCCATCGATCACGCTCGTACTTATCGTATAAAAGTAACCGAGCGTCGATTACACGAAATTTCACGGAATCCGGTGCCTGTGTGTTTGCGATCGCTTACAGAAGGCGCTCTCGCGGTACAGAGGGAGAAGGGAACGAAAGCATCTCTCTCGGTTATGGCGCGATAAGGGGGCATATATATACGCTCGTTAAATTCCTCGTCTACGCGTACAGAGTGCTCTCGCGAGCAAAAGCGCCTTTGACGCGCTACGAAAATAGAATCCGAACGAAAAATGACTCACGCTAGTCCCTCTCTCTCGTGTATGTGCGTGTAGTTCCTTCGTGTGTAGTCCCTCTATGGCGCTATAACCGCGAGTTGGCGGTTTACGGAGAAATTTCAGCCTGCGAGGGAGCCGCGACACCGCAAGCTCTTTTCTCGCTAGACTTTTACGCCGATGACCAAACGCCGAGACGATCAACGTGGAAAATCCAACGCGAGAAACTGTGGTGTGACGAACCGGCTTGGGCTGACCGTCTGGTGCGGGTCAAAAACGGCTGTTATAACGAACGCTCTCTATTTATTAATAAAAGCTCGGCCCAGACGCGGGCGTTCGTGAGCTTTACAGACGCAACGAGAAAAAGGGTGCGAGAGAGGGGCATGACAAAAGGAAGTAACGAATGATAAAAAAATTGCTCGAACGAGCGATTCCCTAGCGCGCTCTGTGCACGCATGGGCATCATCATGCGTTGACGTAGCACTGCCCTGTCTGCGGCTGATGTGATTTCCGGGGATATGGATCGGAGAAAGAGCTCTCTCTCCCTACATATAAATGTTGTACGAGTTTTATTTGCCCTTTCCTCTCGCTACTTGCTTCGACAGATTTATATGCGAGTCTACGGCGCTGATTTATGCGACTCCGAGTAATATACTACTCGCTGCCTGGCTTTTTACAAACTCTCTCTCTCTTTTCCTCTTTAGCTGCTTACAGACGAACGAGAGAAGAGATAAGCCGACGAGGTTTTCAAAAGCGAGAGCAGAGCTCGTTAATTAGTTCGGCGAACCGGCGATTTAGCGATCTATCGCTCTCGCGACTCTTATCCAGCCTTTTCGATAAGCTCATATACCCCGAAAAGTGTGCGCGCGTGTGTACGTAATGTAATTCATTGGAAAATAACAATATCCAACATTTCGCATTATTGATACGGCACGCGGACGCACACGGACCGAACAATATGAGTCATATACGAGCGTAAACGAGCCTGACGGAACGTCGTACGTTGATTAATGAAGGCTGTTGTGTGTGTTTTTTTTTTCGTTCATCCTCGATCGCTCGCTCTCTCTCTCAAAATTGCTCATGTTTATTTTTAGTTTACCCTCGGCATAACGAGAGCCTCTTCGCATATAAAAGATCATCTTCGCGTAATATTCAGCTCTGCAACTTTGAATTAAAACGCGCGTATACAGCCTGAGAAGGCTTGTAGTTTTCTCAAGGAAATCGCGCGGTTCATAAGCAAAGTGGAATCGTCGCGGAAAAGCAGCCGCGCATGCATCGTTCAAGCCACCGATATGCAACCGATCAAAATTCATAAAGCGCGTCGGCGGCGTCAATAATAAGAGAGCCCGAGAGAGAGGTTGCGTCATCGATTGTTGGGGGCCCCCTATACACATGTATATATGTACATCGCACAGCCGCGGCCCCCCGTTTTCGCAACGTTATATTTAGGCGTTAGCTAAGCGCGCTGTTCATTATCGCCGGCTTTATCTGCCCGCGCACAGCTCGCGCTCGTTATTTTTTTTTTCCATTATTTTTTTTCCATTTACGTTGGAGTCGTGAAAAAGAGAAGCAGGCGTGTACGTATCACTTGTAAACGCGTATACGCAGTAGCCGAGAAGTACAGCTGATTGGACGCAATTTCGGTGAGCAGATCCCGGTCGTAGATGATCGCTTCGGCTGATACACACCCCCGGCTTTGATTCGTTAATCAGACTCTCTGTGAGAGAGAGAGATAGCCAGTATAGCGAGAGAGAGAGAAAGATCGGCCGGATAAGTGCGATGCATTTTCTTGTACACAGGCCTCTCGTATAGCAGACCATTACGCGGATGATTTATGACCGCGGACCGAGAGTGTTCTCTTCTCTTACCCCCCCCCCCCCCCGTGTCCTCCCGTACACACGAGAGCTGAACAAGCTTGTGCGCACAGACGACGACCGGATAAAAAGCTTCTCGCTCTCTGGCCGATCCAATGGGGGGCTTTTACTTTTGCCGTTATACAATCCTGTTTAAACTCGACTTTCTCGCCAACGCCGCGAAATTTCTTTACGTGCACACAGCCGCGAGTGTACGCGTTTTACGTATATACGTTTGCGGGCTGTGTGTATACGCGGGAACCGCAGCGGGCCTGACTTGATTAAGGCCCCTCTGGGAAGTAACTTATAACGCTGCGGCCATTAAATCGTGGCAGCTTTTGGAAAATCGCACGATTATGGGATATAGCTGGAGGACTAATGCCCGTGTGTCTTTTGCCAAAGGCTGGGAAATCTTCGATTATAACGTATATTACAAACGTACATGTACTCGCTGGGATAGCGGGATGACGTTATACAGCGGAAGTTTAGACGGAGAGCTTTCGAATATTTATCGCGAGCATTACGCGCGCAGGATTTGATTGGGATGTGACATCATGCTTGACCGCAGCTGCGTATTGTTATTATTCAATTATAATCATCTTTTTTTTATATGGAGCTGTCACGGCGTATTGTGTAGCCCGAGGGACGTTATAGATCGATCTTGCGCTCGCGCTCGTTAACACATTTTTTATCGCGAGAGGGATGATATTACGCCGTTGAACGAGACGGGAGGGGGGGCTATTGGTTTTTTCGACAATAGGGCTCGGTGTCGACGGCTGAAAAGTCACGGCCCAGACTATTCAAGTGCCATCGAGAGAAAGAGAGTAGAGCTCTCTCGTCGGGCTTACGCAAACGTGCTTATCCTCGCTGTTAAATCTACACGGCCGGCTTTAGCCCAGTTCAAATTTCGCGAAAGAAAAGAGGGGCTCGTCGAAGCGACTTTTTCCGCGAGTGTACAGCACGCACAAGTCCATATCAGGCGTAGCATAGAAAAAAGGAGGATGATGATGATGATATATAAAGAGCAGGGAGTGACCGGAGCGCCATTTAATTGCGCACTCGGTCGAATTAAGCGGACGATCGGTAAGCCGAACAAGTCTCGCGCAGCAAGTAGGCCAAGCGAGAGAGAGCGCGCGTGTGTGTATAAAGAAACTCCTTTTTTCGGCGCGCGCGTCCCCTCCAGCCCGTGTACGTATATATACCTGCTGTTGCCGCGGTCAAGGATGCTCTCTCCCCTGCATACCGTATACGGACCCGGCGCCAAGGAATATAATCTTACGCGCGACGAGGCGAGCAAGGGGGGCAACTCCAGCAATTATCTGCTCGTTCGCGCGAAACCGAATATATCGCATAGCCCCGAGATATAGAGGAGCTGTATGCTCGCTCGTCGTCTTCTATTGCTCTCCTTCTCTGTGTATCAATTTGTTTCATAGCCCGTAAAAATCAATTTACAAGCCCGAGAGCGAGGCAGGCTATTTTGCAAGCGACGACGCGCCGAGCGAGAGATTTCGTGTTGGCTCTCGATTCCGGAGGCTGGTCTGCCTTATAAGGAATTGGGCGCGTCACTGGTCAGTGTATACTGAAATTTTCCTCTCTCCGTATACCGGACTTTGTTGCTTGGCCCCCTCCTTGCGTCTTTCTCTTTCTTGAGAGGCGGGTGGGATTATATGCGCGCGTATATAACACAAGAGCGAGCAGTTTCGAGGCCGTTGAAAAATTATTGGTTCGCGGTGATTTTTTTTTCTTTTTCTTTTCTTCTTTGGTATATACGGCCGTTCTCGCTTTATTCTCGGAGCACACTGAGCGCAGGTATACTTGGACCGCGCGTGAGGTGTACGGTAATAAGCTTGTCGCCGAGATAAAGTATATATCGACCTGAATACGGAGAGGTATAGCGGAGCCAACGAGTCACCTATATGTAAGAGAGTACGCGAACTTCTCGTATAACCAAGGCCTAATAAGGGATATCTGCGAGGAGATTCCGTTTTCCCTGTTTTTCCAACTCACTTAACAATCTTTATACATTTCACCGAAATGTTGAACAACAATTACGTTCGTTCGACAAAAGTATCTTTGTAAAATTTTAATTTTGGGGAAAATTCGAATAGCCAAGACTCAAAACAGCTGTTCGTCGTTGCGGATGAAACTCGTGCTTATAATACAGCTTACGTGGTAAAATCTCCACCGAGAGAATACAGATATCAGCATCTCGGCGCGACGAGCTGAAAAGAGGCCTCGAAAATCGAGGCCGCCGAGAGCCGAAGCGAGCATAAACGCCACGGCATCGAAATTTTGCGCCAAAGAAGGCATGCGCGCTGCTTTCGTAAAAAAAAAGCAGAGGGAAAAAAAACACACGCGTACACACGGCCCAAGCTGTGGACCCCAAGCAATAAGTTGCTTATGCAATGTATAGGCCTGAGAGCCACGTGAACCCGGCGAAGGCCGCGGCCTTATAAGGCCGAACATCCTTGCCGTTTGGTAAAACGAGTGCGCTGGCTTACTTTTGCCTTTTTTTTTTCTTGTTCAGCTCGCGCGTGGATCTGAATGAACCTCGCGGGATTGAAGCCTTCGTTTATTTTTTTTTTTCTTGCTCTCGCAGCCGCATTAAGCTAAGGGGAGATTGGAATTTTTCTCTCCGGCGGAGATGTGGCGCAGGTCGTGATTGGCGGGTGCGATATTTCGCCGCGGCTTCGCCATGGAGAGAGCATTACCTCCCCGCGACGTGTGCGGAGCATTTGCGAAACGATGCTGCAACGGAGAGCCATCTCGTTATCTTAATTGCGAGAGAGAGAGAGTATAGAGTTGCGCGCTTGCTTACAGGCGGCGGGTCTAAAACGAAAGAGAGCTGCGCTTCGAGACAATAGAGATATATCCCCGCCACGTCACACGCCACGACACACTCCGCTGATGTCCATTCTCGTTCTTCCTCGTCCGTCTTCTTCTCCTTATTTTTTCTCGATCGAATCGCCCCGCTGGATACGTCTATACACGCGCTCCGCGACTCGAAGAACAGGTTGTGTCTCCAAAGCGAGTTGAACGTGCGTCGAATATACACATTTTTTTCTCTCTCTCCTTTTTTCACGAGAACCTCCTCAAAGAACTTTTTTCAAAGCTCATCCTTGTTTACTCGCTTTAAAATATACAAACGCTCGCTACTAGCGCGAGTTTTAAGGAGAAGACCGTATAAAAAGCCGTGTTCATACGCTTATAAGCCTACGTTTCAAAACGAACTACGTGCTTATCATATACGCAGAGGCTAGCGTCACCTTAAGCCGGCACTGATTACGAATATACTTCGGCGGCTGTAACAAACTGCCGCGATCTTAATTTCGCCCAAGCCCATAGTAGAGCCGCTCGCGGCCCGTTTGGAATCGGAATTTTTCCCAACGACCTCGCCGTAAAAGCTCTCGCTGGTCATTAAAGCCCGGGCGCATCTGTGTCGCGAGCGAGAGAAAAAAAAATTCAGTAGCGCACACGCCGCTTGCGAATTGCCCGTTAACTGGAGAGGCTCGTGTGCCTGTGTACGTCGTGTGCGTGTATCACGCTCAAGGACGGGATGACTCGTTTTCTGGTCGGCTTTCGCTCCCTGGGCGTGGGCAGGCCTTGAGGATGCGCCGTCGAGAAGCCTCGTATATACTCTTTAGCCCACCCCCCTCTTTCTCAGCACGCGCGCACACACACGCACTGTTTACCGTTCCTCGTAAAGTAAAGCCCGAGGTATAAAAAACAAAATATCCAAGCCGAGAGTCAATTTTTTTTTCGTTAATCGCGCTATTCGGCTCGAGTGATTTAGCCTTTAAAAAAAAAACAGCGACATGTGTGCTTCTTTTTATTTTTTCCAGTACACAAAGATAAATGTGTTGCGAGTATAGTCGGGAGCAAAGAGAAAAAAAGGGGCAAATAAAAAAATCATAATTGCCGCTAATGAAACCCGCCGCCGCGGGTGAGTTTAGCTCGAGGGGTTGTGTCTAGAGGCGCAAAAAGCGGAGCAGAAAGCGCCGCTGCCAAGTCAGAGAGAAAGAGAGGCCAGAGCCCGCGTGGGCAAAAGGATGAAATAAAAAGAAAAAGGGAAGCGAACGCGCGTGCGGATTCAGGGAGTGGTAGATATATATATACAGCCGGGCGCGCCTCTTAGCACGCGCGCGTCGCACGTTATTTTTTTTGTCCTTTTCGGCGATTAAAAAAGAAGATGACAGAGTCGCGCAAAAGGGACGAAGAAAGGAGGCCGTGTCTCCCCCGTTTTTTTTAAAATGATTTCGCGAGAAGGAGAAAGGACAAGCAAGAGCGCGTGCGATTTCAATTGATATAGCTGTACCTATATACGTGCGAAGCAGTAGTATGCCGTTGAATTCGGAGAAGTTTTAGCGCGAGTGTACGCCTCGACGTATAGGTACAATGCTGGATTCAACGATACCTATCGCCCGGGCGTTATTGTAATAAACTTTTTGTTACCCGGTACATAATCGGGCCTCATTGCGCGAGGCAATGATATTGTTATAAACGCGAGCCTCGTGTATCCGATGCTTTTTTAACCGTGAATACACCCAGGCTATTATAGAGGTTGTCGCGAGAGAGAGAGAGAGAGAGAGAGAGAGAGAGAGAGAGAGAGCGACACGGGCCTCGACGAACCTGTATAGTATCCCGATTAAAATCGAGAATTCAAATGTATGAAAACACCGTTTAGGAGATCGGCGCCCGGAGATATATTATTAAAATATACACCGTTATAGCTTCGAAATCTCATCGCGAGGCTAAATACGTGCGTCCGACCCGGAGAAACGACCAGCACGAAACTATACAATCCCGCGACTACGATAAGAACTTGAAAAACAAATTAAAAAGTCTGCGTTTCAAAAAATCACTGGAGAAAGAGAGAGAGAGAGAGAGAGAGAGAGAGAGAGAGAGAGAGACGCGGAGCGAGAGAGAAAAAAAGATAGAGAGATATTACACGTCATAAGGCGGAGAGTCAACGAAAAAAAAAGGCTGAAGCTTCGAGAGCGCGTACACCAAATAGTGACATAACGAAGAAGTTATGCGCGAGGTGAGTCAGATCCCCTCGTAAAACATGGCGCGGGCCAAGTGCGTGTGGCCTTACCAGCACAAAAGCACCCTTAAACTTTATAAGGCTAAACCTCGTTGAGAGTAGAGGCTTTTCGGCTTCGCCTACCAGATGACCGGATCTCTTACTCCCCCCCTCCTTCCTTCGCCATATCGTCACGCTTCGAAGGCTGGGTCCGATGGTTAATTCCGCAGAGCAGGGAGATTACGCTCTCGCGCGAGAGAGCAGCTTTCAGGCGCGTGTGGCTTTTAACGCTCGCCCGATATAGGATTATCATCCGGTACGGAATGCAGAGAGCCAAGCGCGTTCCGGGATCCAATTTTTTTTTTTCATTTCTTCAAGAGAACATTGTGCTCGTGTGGTATGTTGAGTCGTTCGGCACAGGGAAAAACTTGTCGGTGCTTCAAATATATAAATCCGTATACATGACTAATGGACAATTACAACCGGCTGGCTTATCTCTCTCTCACTCTCGCTTGGGCAAATAGTGTTGCACGTGAGTCGAGACGTATACCACGACTTTGGCGACGACATCGTTTCCGCGCGGAGAGAGCGCAAAGTTAAAAGTGCGTTGCCGTGTCGGCCGGAAAACAAACAAAAAAACAGAAGGCCGAGAAGAGAGCGAAAGAATGTTTTTTTTTTCGTTAACGATTTCCACGTGTCCCCCCACGCGTCTCCGAGATCAAAAGGAAAACCAGTCGTTTATCTGGCCGCTTCGATCGCAAGCAGGAGGATCACATTGACCCACAAACTAATGGGCTTTTTCTTTCTTCTTTTTTTTGTTACAGCTCGTTCGGTGGGCCGCAATTAAAATTTTTCCAAAGCGCGCGCTTTCGTGCATCAGATAAATACACGAGAGAGCCATAAGCCCCGGAGGCAAGTGTGACCCGAGTTCCCGCTTATATTCTCCTAATATCCTGATTTGTATCCCGAGTAGTTCAGAACGCGCGCTAATCGATGTTTTAAGCTTGCATTATTATTATTGCTTCGTTTAAAAACAAAATAAACTACCGTCAAAAGCATTCGAATGTACGAAGATCAAGCGCCACTTCTGCCAGCGTATACAGCAGGGACAACTCTCGGAGGCTGGAATGCTGAAAGTTCAGTCGCGAAAATGAGGCGAGAGAGAGAAGGGGGGGGAAGGCCGGTACTTTCCAAACCGCGCGAATTTTAACGGTTATCCTCCCCGTTGCACATGCGGGCTTATAAATGCTCGGCACTTGCGAGTCCGCTAAAATCCTCTCTCTCTCTTCCTCCGAAGCAGAAAGTTATCGCTTATATTGAAAGAGCGTACATATGACTCATCGCTCGAAGACTCTCTCGATTTCTCGATGTAAATGACGTGTAGAAGTGTGCGTCTGTGCGTCGAGCAGCATATATTTTTTAGTGTTTGCGTAATTGGTTTAACGAAGGTTTTTCGTCGTTAGTCAGGCACACGCGAGAGACTCCGAGTGATTTCGAGAGACGAACGAATACTTGGTTTTGTAAAACGAAACGTCTTTTTTTTCTTTCGCTACTTTTTTGTTCCCCCCCCCCCGGGACTGTGTATAGTGTTGACTTTTTCTGTTCGCGCGTGACGCGGAGGGCAGTGTATATACGTTTCTTTCGTTCTTTAAGGCTCTGATGTCATACGTTAGAGTCTCCGGGGAATTTTAGCGGGAGAAAGGGAGCAACAAGTGAGAATTTCAATGAGGTATATACACTATATCGCATGGCTTTTAATCGACAAATTTAATTCGTTCGATTGGAAGAACGCAATATTCGGGTTTTTTTTCGGGGCTCGGTAATTGGTCGCAAGAGAAATTGCAAAGAGCTCTCTTCAATCGTATCGAATAATGTGAATTAATTATCCGACGTGTGTACCGAGGGGGGGAGGATATACTCCATAATTCGGTGTGTATTAAAGTAATATCATTGATCTCGAGGTCAGGGGCTTACTCATCGCGCCGGAGAGCCTATTTCAATTAAGTTAATCATCGGTAAAGATAAGCAATGAAGTTTTCAGTTAAATTCCTCGCGGTCGATATGCCGGATGATTGATGAAAAAAAAGAACGCGTACGTAAAGCCATTGCGATATACTTCTTCGAAAGTGAAAAATAATAAAAAATAAAAGAAAGAATTGTAAATCACTCGAAAGCTCTCTCTCTCGATTCCTTTAGCGTTAATCATTCCGCGTACGTATACAAGTGCGGTTCGGTTAAAAGAGAGAAAAAAAGAGAAACGCACAAGTGCGACGAATTGTGTTTAGCCTGCAGAGCCATTTACGAGCACCGAATGTATAGCCGAGCCCCGTTTGTGGCTTGGTATTAAACGAGTGCATGACTTTATTTTTATGGCGAGTGCGTATATACGCTTGTGTCAACCTTTGATTTTCGCCGCTGGATTTAATTTCGCGATCGACGATTAACCCGGCGTATACGTTATTAAACCACTTACAAAGAGTGTTATTCTAAAAATGTGGAAAATTTATTTGAAAAGAAAAGTATATCGTTTTAATGTACGCATGGTGACGTTTAAATTTTCTTTAAAGAAAACAAAGTAACGATAAATAAATAAAACATGAAAATCGCTCGTATACGTGTAGAGTAGGAACGATTAGAGCTGGGAAAATATACAAGTAAAGGGGAGAGCCGAGAGCCTTCCTGCTACAGAGGGGTTTAGACACGAGTGTAGAGAGAGAGAGAGAGCCGATAAACAAAGCCGGACAATGGAATGTGCGATCGACTTTCATTAATGACCGTTCAACGTACAGCACACACACATACATGCGGCTAATATTGCCGGTACAAAGTACACGTGTGTGTGTGTCGGGGGCCAGCAGCGCGCAGAGCGGCTAATCGCCAGTTTCTCAGCTCTACGGAGCTCCCTGCGCTCGCGCGCGTACAGACGCAGATAAGCCGTATAACCCAAGAGGCTATAAGCCTGCGGCGGATTACGAAAACGCCTTTTTTACTTCTGAGAAGCCGCGGCCTTTCTCGGGCTCGGCATTTTTCGCCAGCCCTTTTTTTCTCTTGTACACCTCTCGCATTCGGCCCGACAATTTTACACATGCCCAGCGCCTATTTTCCTTATACGCGAAATTCGATGACCATTATACATTAGCAAACATCTATCTTTCGAGTATACACAGAGCCGAGTTTTCGATTAGCTTGCTAACGAGGGTGTATGAAAAAAAAAAAATGGCAAGGGAGACATCGCGAGGCTTCGCTGCTAATAATAGGCGCGTGGACATACACTCATCGCTCATTTTAAGCCCGATCGACGGGCTGCCTGTATAACGTACACACACACCTATATGTGTAGACGCAGTGACGCAACTCGCGCGACCTTTCCATATCCTTAACGTCGTATGTGTCCATGTAGGACGACGATGCGAATATAAGTGTACCAGGGCCGCCGGCTTTTCGAGCCATCTCCTCCTCCTGCCTTCTTCTTCTTCTCCCTCGTTGCCAGCGCGGATATGCGAATGTATACGTGTGCATGTATATCTGCAGGGACAGACTGCGAGAGCGCTATTATCGGCCACGAGGAAGCAGCTGCTCCTCTCTCCGTATGCTGTGTTCGCCTTCTTCTTCGATGCCCAGTGTTTCTTTCTTTCCGAGTCCTGCCGGCCTGCGACTCTCTTACAACTCGGCTTATATACCTCTTTATATTATAAATGCTTTAGTCTTTTCGATGATACCGATACTCCAGATACACGAGCGGAGGTTTCCTCGGCTTATAACAGACTATACACGTTCGCGGAATGTCAATGTAAGCTCGAGTTTTTACAACTCGGAAATTCGTTTCGCGCCGTTTACTCGGAGAGTACACACGCACGCAGAGGCTGATGGACGGACCCAAGCTCTGGGGCCTGTTGTAGCACAGCGCTATAACTGCGGGAATTCGCTGCTATACGAGTACATGGTGTTGATTTGCTTAATAGCCGTGAGAATCGGCCTCTTTTTCCTTGCCTCGCTTTACTTTTTGTTTCGTTTTGTATTCCTTTTAATGAAGAAGTTCGGCGGCGAGAGAGGGTGGCGCAGGCCGGAAACCCTCTTCTCCTCCCGCGAGCGCGCGGGTGTATAATTCCAAAGCTGCATGTATATATACGTATGTGCGAATTAACATTTTTCGATCGGATAACGCAAAAGCAGTTTATTTATATACAAGAGCGCGCTTATGGCCCTTGGCATGTTAATGCATTCGTTACGGACATGCGCGAAATAAAAAAAAAGTTTATCCGTATTCTCGGCCCTCTTCCCCAGCCGCCGTATACGCGGTTATGAATATAACGTGTGCAAAGAGCGCATTTCTTGTGTATCGTCATCATTATTTTACAATATGACGATTCAGCGGCTCGACAATTAAATAAACGGCTTATTCGAGCTTTTTTTTTTAAGACTCGGAGAGAGAGAGAGAGCACAAAAAGTCCTCGAGTCGCAATTGTGATTGGAAAATTGAAAAAAGTTTACTGCGGCTGAGAACAATATAATCAGCAACAGGTGGCTTATCAGACCAAGTACAAGGTCCTTTTCATCAAAAGCAAGACGATAATCCCGCAGCGAGCTCTCGATATTGGCAATTAATTTAAACTTATTTAATACTCCGATAGCTGGTAGCGGTAGCCAATACCGACCGAGAGAAAAGAAGAGCAATCGCTAACGTCTGGGTTAAATCGTGCCGCACTTGCCGCTTGAAACGCGTATATTTACAAAGGAACTGTCACACAAGAGCTCGCAGAGGCCGTTCGGTACGTTATCGCCTCGCTGCTGGTAAGGAGAAGAAAAAAGATTTTTCCGTTTATTTACAAGAGCTTTCAAGCCGAGAGGGTTTCAGCTTCAAGTGGGTCAGTATCGCTGAGAGAGAGAGAGAAAGAGAGACGTAAGTGCCGTGCACGCCGCGAGATGGATATACGTGTAAACTTACGCCCTTCGACGATTATTGGCTATTTTGACAAGTGCAATTTTATTTCTGTATAACGAGCACTTTCCCCTCAAGACGGAGGCGCAGCGCCGATCGGCTGAGTAATACACATCTTGCGCGCTGAGTTCGCGTGAAATAAAAAATTGCCGTAAAGCCGAGTGATTAACGCGAGAGATTAGATAAAACACAATAGCGCGCGCGCTGCTAATAAAATGCCCCGTTTTTTTATCGAAAAACAAAAATGAAATATAATTGAGAATAACGTACAGATGTATAGGCGCGATATCGGTGTGCGCGCGCGTACGTGATGTTATGAAAAATGACGTGTTCTACAACTATTTTCTTTTTGCCCCCCCCTTCCCCGAGTAATATATCCATACGTGTCTACCTCGAAATTCTTCAAGAGCAAACAAGTCGTTATCGCTGTACGGCAGCGCAATCGAGAAGAACGCTCGAATCGTGGAAATGTTGCATTGTTTCGAAATATTTTCAAAACAAAATGATGACGCGAGCGAAAAATAAAGAAGAAGAAGAAGAGCACTGCGACATTCAAAAAGCGGACAATCGAAACCTTTCGTTTTGTCTCGGATTGGGTTTACAATCGTCGGCTGTTCTATAGGCAGGCAGAATTTTATAAATACTTTGGCTTCGATTAGATTGAAACAGAATTTAATGAGGGGAAAATGAGAAGACAGCTCCGAAAAATAAAACGGAGCTCATTGTTGGAGCGCATAAAACCGTTGAATCAAACCGGAGCAAAATTTCTTAGAGGGTCTGCCAGGTATACACACGCGCATCCCCCATGGAAAACCACGAAATCGGGTCAGTGCAATAGACGAAAAAGGGCCCCCACCAATTCATCGGAGAGGGACACAAGGGGTCGTATAAGAAGGGGTCCCGAAGAAGAGAGTACGCGTACATAAGTGTAGCCCGTATGTGTGTAAGGTAAAGGCGAAAACTCACTTTACGCTGGGCCTCGGCGGCGAATCCGGACTTGGTCGCTCGGTGGGATGCCATGACTGGATCACCTGGCGAACAACTATCTGAACAGGGCAGGTCCGTCTTAAACCGAAGATGCTGCTCGAGCAGGAGCCACGGACACAGAGGCTGGGTAAAATAACGAGGAGGCAAACGAGGAAGGAGACGAGCGCGCGCGAGAGAGAGGCGGTTGCTGCGAGAAAGAGAGACGACGTTCACGCTCGGGCGACCGCGTTTCGACTATACGCGCGCCGGCTGCAGGACGACGACGACGACGACGCGCCCCGGCAACTGCGGACTCCCCCTCCCGGTATCCCCTCTTGATACGCCAGCCGTGCTGCCGCTATCTTTCTCTCTCGCTCGCTCTCTCTTTCTTTCTGCAGCATAAGGGAGGAAGCCCAAGTGTGTGTGTGTGTGTGTGCGTGCGTGCCGAATCCAAGACATATACGTATGGGGAGAGAGGGGGAGAAGTACTCTCCAGTCGCCGCTGCTGCTGCTGCTGCCGGTTTTCGTGCGCGACCGATTTTTATCAGCAGCAGCTCTCCGTATAGGTACTGTACTCGGTCGTTCGAGAGCGTTTCTTCGTGTCGCTCTTCGGGCCGTTTGATAAGAAGGCGGCCGGCTCGAGTCACGCCCGCACCGCCACATGCTGAGCGAGTGCAATGTAATTGCGCTTACAGAAGTATAGACGAACGTCATGTGCATTAAAGGCGTTTTGTTGAAGTGTTGTATATAGTAGCAGCGAGACTATACCGAAACACGCGCTTCATTTTCTACGCTTACGAGCGTTTGACTCGGTGTGGTCGGTTATAAAGAAATGAGGATGTTTATAGACCGATCTCCACCCTCTCCCCTCGCCTTTTCAGAGATAAACAGGAGGGCGTATGTGTAAGCAATAACAGCATCCCGTATACAGCGCTCGTTTCACCGCTGTACTCCAATATACAGAAAGCACCAAACGCTCGGCGATCCGCAGCGAAGTTTACGAGCAGCTAAGGGCCCTAGAGCTTTGCTCCTATGCGGAATTTCTTTGAAAAGAGCCGATAATGTAAATGCAGGAAAGAAAGAGGGGAAAAAATGTAGGGGGATCGGAGAAGCGAGCGAGCCAGTTTTCTCAGCCCTTGGCGCGAATATCCTTGGCGAGAGAGGGAGCAATTAGACCGCGAGCGTCTCGTCGCGCTTGGTAGCTCCCCGCAATAGAGGCGTGCGAAAGAAGTAGCCGGGAGGGATGAGGCACGCCTGGAATCCGCAGGCCCGCGATAACAGGAGCGCCGAGCTCTCTCTTTCTCGGACGCCAGATGCCGGAGATCTCGAGAGAGCGAGCTCTGTACAAGCTCTGCCCTGTACTTGGTACTCTGGATCTCTGTACTGCGAGTGTTGCAGTAGTAGCAGCAGCAGCTGGCTAGACGGAGGGCTCCGGTATTTCTGTCTATACAGCCGCTTATGCCAACGCCGCGAGGCCTCGTAAAAGCCACGCGCCGTGGCATTCCCTCCGCGCACCCGTTCACCGTTATCCCCCCCTCCCTGCCCTTATGGATTCACGCGAACCGAGCCCGCGCCGGTTTTCTGTATTGTATTATATCCGACTAGATCCACTAAACGGACGATAAAAGGTTGCTCGACTTTCGGAGTCCCGATCAAATCTCTGCCTTTTATGGTGGTCGAGTTTAAAGCATACACGCGCATAATGATTATCGCAATCGGCTGTTCGTTTTTTTTTTCGGTCAATGTCAGCGCGCGCTTATACATCGGCTCTCTGGCGCATTTATAGCCAGTCGAGCTGTCGATTATCGCTGAGGTAAAGTCGAGGTGTACACACACGCACGGGAGGAGGGTATACCGATTAAATCGGCGTCACAGAGGCGAGGGCAGAGAAGAGAGAGAGAGAAAAAAAGAAGTCGTCACCTTTCACGCCGCGCGCGCACTTTTCTCTCTCTCTCTCTCTCTTACTGTGTGCAGGCGCAAAAATCTTGGCCATATAAAGCCCGGCAAAACTGGAACACGCACGGCCGAAAGAATACCAGGCAGAATTCGGCGCGCGAAGGGCGAGAGCGCCGCTGATTCACGGGCCACGATAAATCGGCCGCGATACCTCGCTGACTCAGTTGTAGGTGTACGTGCGAGAACGAGGAGGTCGTGTGTACGAATGTCGGCTGGGACCTCTATAAGCTTTTCCGCGGTTTTTGAACGGGATAATCCGTATGGTATACCTGTGGAGACTCTGGAATTATTAGCGCGTGGGAAGCGAGTATCCCGAGATTTGCTTAATAATGCGGACAATATCGTACGCCGCGCTCGTGCTGGCTTGTATATTTATGGTGGTACACAGGGACTTAGATAAATTAAGCTGAAAATCGGTTTGTACGCCGATGTATCGGTACCGCGTGTTGTTCACCGACACTTTTTCTATGCCGAAGCAGTCTTCCGCTATATCTCTCTAAAGTTTTATACAGCTTTCGAAACTTCTCGGCTCTTCTGCCCGCGGGCGGGCCGAGATCAAAGCGTATACAGGTAACGCGACACCCAGAGTTGCAAAAGAAAGGAAAAAAAAAGTAGAATAAAGCAGGGGGGGAGCGCATGCACCACGTGAGCCGAAAAAACCGCAGAGCCAGTGATTTCGGGCCGCGGCTCGTCCTCCGAACCTGCGAAATCAGCACACGATCATTATTATACTGACTCAGGAGTTGTAGAGCCGAAGAAACTCGAGGGGATTCCGCCGTCGACCTTGACGCGGCTGCACAGTCCGATTCACATACAAATGCAGTTGAAAATGAAGAAAAAAAAAAGAATAATGGACCCGTGATTCTCTTTTTCTTTCCCTCGCTCGCATAATCAAATTTTTTGCGCTCGACTCTTCATTAGCCAAGCCAATTACGCGTTCGTCACGCCGATCCGTACATGAATGTTTTTTCATCTCTCGCTCGCAAAGTTTCCTATACCTATCTTTGTCCTGGCCATCGTATACGCGAGTGCAGGTATATCAATATGTCCTGGTCTAGCGTAAAAGGAGCTATACTGCCCGGGGCGGTGAAGGTCCATACGGAGAGTCACATCGCGCGCTCGCTAGTGGAAGCCGCGATCATCAAAAATGCAAGAGCACGCGTTTCCTTCGCGCTCCAGCCTGTGGGCATGTCTATACCTATATATACAATCGCTTGCACTTATAGCCTATGCGTTCCGTATGTATACATTAGCCATTTGCATTCTCGCCTCGAGAGAAAGAGCTTCTCTCACTTTTTCGTTCCTTCTTTTCTTTTTTTATAGTCCCCTCCGAGATGAGCGTGTTGCGTCAGAGAGAGGAGAATAGGTTATATGCGCGAAATCGAAAGTCACGCGCGCGGGGGAGAGGCAGCGCGAAATACCTGCGGCTTTTTCTTTTATTGCGCTCGCCCCTCTGCTACGGCTTCTTATTGTTCTTATGCGGTTGGACAGCCGTCCTCCACGGATAGCCAACGGATACTGTAAAGAGAAGAGCATATAGCTCTGTATGAGTGTAAGTATGTCTCGATAGCTTTTCGATCGCAAAAGATATGAAGATTAATGGAGCAGTTTGGGCTTTTTTACCTTTGACTAGCTTTCTGTTCGTCGATTCTGATTCTTTGCAGGATACAAACGAAGAGCGATAGTCGTTGAACGAGCGAGTCTTCATTGCTCTGCTGTTTGGCTGACGGAAGAAATCCCGAGGTCACTCGAGTTTGGCGAGAGGATGTGTGCGTCGATTCGTGTACGAGAGCAGAGCACACGTGTATATATAGGTGGCACAGCCATGGCGAGAAGGTGAATTCGCCACCCCAACGTTTACTTCTTCCTTCTTCTTCTTCTTTCGTCTTAGAAGCGACGGGAGTGGCGTTTATATTTCCTTGAGAGAGGGGCACGCGAGAGACGAGGTTCCAGACCCCGCGCGTACCGGCCAAACAAAGGGCAGGACTATATTTAGGAAGAAGCGAGGGGCAGCGCGGCTCTCTCTCTCTCTCTCTCTCTCTCGCTGTGTACTTTGAATTATTTTTGGGCGTATAGGTATAGGACGTGACTTATGATCCTTTGAATACGCGCTTGTAAGCTTCTTATTTTTGCAGCAACGAATAAACTGTCAAAAGCTTCTTTCCTCGGTGAATACACTTTTTTGTTTGTAATTGAATTAATTTGATTTTTGTTGAGTTTCTGTCAAATAACTGTAATGAAAAGTTCTTTGTAAACGATTATTTATGAATTGCGAGTTTGCAAGATCAATTATATGAATTGCCAATTTATTCAAAAGATAATTTAATTATACCTAGTTAGATCAAAATTCAAAATAGCCACGAGTGCGTATTTTTGTTACACAGTGCGCACCTTTAGTGAAAAGCACGAAGTATTTTCTAAAAATCACCGGAAGATAAGATAAATATTCTGCTTTGCCGGTATTCTTCATATCTCCGAGTTTACATTAAATCACGTTTATTTTAAAAACTAAATTACCAAAAACTTTGATTAAAAAAACTAATAAATAATTTTATTGAAAATTAACGTTAAAGACAAGCTAACAATTATTTCTAAAATTGATTTTAAAAAAGCGCGCGGTCCGCAGCTGCGGAGTCGCGGAGGTTATGGTTCGCGGGAGCGCCGCCAGCACATCCGGCAGCACCTTAGACCTTCCAGCGCCATTGGTGTGTGATTTCTTTTCCATCCAGAGGGGCCGAAAATGACGGGCTTTAGCAACAAGGTTTCCAACAAATTTCACTATTTTCACGGGATTTTCGCGCTCGCCAATATCTAAATCTTAACGAAACGATTAATTACGCGCTCGCGATTGTGTTTCCGCAAAGTTCGCTTGGTGAAGGAATCGTTAATAGGCGAAAAAAACGTAAATAACGGACGGCTGTTAACCTCTAGTCACACACGTGTTTCCAGTGCTTCGTTGCTCTCGATTAGGTGCTCCGAAATCGTTTGCTTCGATTTTTTCACGTTTTATCGCCGCAGTGGCAGATTTTTCGTTCGGCAATCGTGTAACTTTGTCTTCTCTGTGTTGTACTAACGTTCGATTTGTAACAAACGCTGAACTATACACGTGTTAACATTTGATTACTTCTCGCGTGAAAAGAGATTACTATTTAATTTTTTGTAAAAAATTAACTTTTTTTTCAAGTTTTATCCTTACGTTATTATGATAATAATTATTTATAGTAATAGAAATTAATTTCTGTAACAAAATTAAAAGTTTCTTAAATTTTCAGCCAATCCTCATCGATGGCCGTGGCCATCTCCTTGGCCGTCTGGCAACTATTGTTGCCAAGACCATCCTGCAAGGAAACAAAGTCATCGTTGTACGATGTGAACAGCTGAATATCTCAGGAAATTTCTTCAGGTAATTTGAAGTCATTCACCTTCAACAACTTAATGTTATCTCCACTTCCCATTTGCATAGTTATATCCTATATTACATGATTATTACAATTCTTACCTACATTATTTGATTGTTTATGAAACAAACATTTTGTATGATGCTTTTGAACATTTAAAAGATAATTTGCTTAGATCTTAGATCCATTATTAACACTTTACTTTTCATTCAAGGAACAAGCTAAAGTTCATGTCATTCCTTCGTAAGAGGTGCAATGTAAACCCAGCTCGTGGACCTTTCCACTTCCGTGCACCTAGTAAAATCTTCTGGAAAACAGTTCGTGGTATGTATACTATATTTATATTTGTTTATTGAATAGTCTTTTCATTTTGTTCTATGATTACTTAATTACCTACATTATTTGATTGTTATATGAAAATAAAATTTACAATGAGAATAAATATAATTATTAATTAATTTTTTAATGTATTGCTATGTTATTAGTATTTAAACATTTTAATTTTGAATTTTAAGGAATGATCCCACACAAAACACAAAGGGGTAAGGATGCTCTCAGAAGATTGAAGGCCTATGAAGGTTGCCCACCACCATACGACAGGAGAAAGCGTCTTGTAGTACCCAGTGCTATGAAGGTCATGTGCTTGAAGCCTGGCAGAAAGGTAAATGCAACTATCTATATTTTTTATTTTACCTAAATTAGTTACTGTTAAATTCTACAATGATGTTTTGGTAATTTGCGCCTGAACATTGGCAAATATGTCCAATTTGATGACAATTTCAGCTGAGAAAATAAAAAAATTATAGAAATACTCCAGATTTTTTGTGTACATTAAATAATCAAAAATAAATTATTTTTCAGTACTGTCATGTTGGTCGTCTCTCACATGAAGTTGGCTGGAAATACCAATCTGTGGTACGCACCCTTGAGAACAAGAGGCGTGTTAAGGCCATCTTGGAAGTTCAAAAGAGGAATAAGCTCAAGGTAAATTTAAATATAATTGTTTTTCAGGTCCTTATCTTTTTTTAATTTTATTCATTCTAATGTTGAAATTTTTAATTACAGAAACTTACCAAACTGGCCAACGAATCCAAACTGGTTAAAGTTAACGCCAAACCATACACTGAAATTATCAACAGTTTTGGATACAATTAAGACCTTTGTTATAAGGAAAATAAAAAATCTTATAAAAATTATAAAACTGATTTTTTTTCATAAAGTATGTTAAAAAAAATATTTTTTAAAACTTGTACAATTTTTTTTAAATTGTCCTTTGGAAACATCCTGAATATACAAGTAAAAGAAAACAAACTATTAAAACGTTAAAAAATATATATTTATTTGGTAGATAAAACTTTTTTTTACAAATGATTCTTAGCCTAGTCAAAATAAATTATTGTAATCACAAATATTAACTTTCTATGGTGTCAACGGTATAAACAACAGTTCCTGCTTTATCATTATCTTCTTCATCATAAACTTCTGGATAATCATCTTCTTCCGAACTAGACGAATCTGAATGATCTTTTTCTGATCGATAATGTCCAATATTTTTCGGTAAATCACCAATTTTATGTGTTCCTAAATGCTCAGCAAGACGTTCAGCAGCACGCTTTGTTTGTATTTCCTAAAAAAAAGTTTAATGTTTAAAAGTGAATTGCATATAGATTTATTAGAAATCTTATATATGATTTATAGAAAGATGATTACTTTTAATTTCATATTATGTTCTTTTAACAATTTGAGGGATTCATTCATATCAACTTGTTTAACAGCTCCATGAACTATTGCAGGTATTGTTGCTGCTGTTACTTCCCAGTTTTTATTCTTCTTTTTACCCCTTTCTTTTTCTTTTTCAGGATCATGTACATTTGATTTTGTTGTTTTATAAGGTTTAAATGATTCTTTTTTCTTTTCACTAGTAGAATTTTCTGTTTTATTTATAATGTATTTTACATGGTCTAATTCTAAAGAATCCACTGTTTGTAGAGAGTTTATTTCTTCTAAATCTTCTGGCTTTATTAAAGTTTCTTCCGGTGCAACATGAATGACTTTCTTCTTGTGAACTCCACTACCAGTCGGCTAAAAAAATTATTAAATATTTAAGTGGGAGAATTTAATTTTATAAACACATTAATATACAACAAGAAATAAAAAAAAATAACCTGCGCAAGTATTTTCAATGCATCTTCTTCGTCATCACTATCAAGCTCAACAACTTTCTCGCTTGTGCCATTAGATTTTTCAGTATACTTTCCGGTCCATTCAAGCTCCATAATTGCAGCTTTTCCTTCAGAGGCAATATTAAGTCTAGATAATAGTTTTCCAGCATCTTCAATTTTGTTCCTGCTCTCAAGTTCTTTAGCAATTTTTTCTTTAAAGTTTAATATTTTTTCACCTTTGTCCGGAAGTTTAGAAATGAATTTTCTGTGTAAAACATCAATTACAATATTTTATTTACATATTTGAAATACATTGTAAAGTATATACATACATTTAAAATCAAAACAAACGACTTACTTATCCGCAAGAAGTTTCTCTTGCCTCTGTAACAAATCTACCAAGGCAAATTTTTGCAAATTCTTCAAATCTTCAATGTAACCTGGATTTGATTTTTTTGGCTGAGGTGGAAGTTCACCAGGAATCCTTTTAATCACAGGTTGAACTACACTCATATTTTCAAGAAATGTTTACGTTGGAAATAAAGAAGTTGTTTCAATAATTTCGCCAGTTTCACAACTTCTAGTTAATAATCAACTGATACATTAATTAATCACACATTTTTCACTAAAACCCTACGATTCTCATATTTTCACTGAAAACTTTGAACGATTGATTGAATGACAACTGCTCTTTACAATTAATAAATAGATTTTTAATATCATTTACGAAGGCTATTTGTAAGCACGTCCAGCTCACAATTCGGTTGTAATCGTTCTGAAGAGCAAGGGCTTGAGCCTTGAGCGCCGCGATTACTTTGCTCCGCAGCGCCACCCTACAACATATTACAATTGTCCGTGTGTGACAACTCGGTGTGTTGGTTGTGTTTTTGATTGCAGCAGAAACCGTAAATGATCGCTTTTTTAGCGATTTGAGAGGAAGTATTTGTTTAAACACGTCGAAATGCCGGCCCAGGAGATCGCGGTCGTGCAGCCCCCGGCTTCGGAGTCGGAAGATAACAACGCGCCCTCGTCACAGCCCGTAGTCGGCATTATTTACCCTCCACCGGAGGTTAGAAGTATCCTTTCACCAAAACTTTATTTCAAAGTTTACTTCGACTTTGAATTCTGTTTTAAGATAAATTATTCAATCTTTGTTATTAACTTACTTATTTGATAATGTATTGAACGGCTGAAGCTCATCTATTCATTTATGTTTTAAATGTTACTAATCTTATTGGTTAGGTTGCCTGGAGTGACCAGCTTTGCAGCTCGCTTTTATTTTCCTTAAGCATTGTAAATAGACATTGTTGATAAGACTGCTAGTTTCGTCGCCAGAAATGGCCCCGAATTCGAATCCAGAATTCGACAGAATGAACTGGGCAACCCCAAGTTCAACTTTTTAAGCACTGGTGATCCGTACCATTCGTACTATCAACACAAAGTAAAGGAGTTCAAAGAAGGAAAAGGTCAGGAACCTACGCTTGGCCAAAAAGCTGTTACTATAGCAGCGCATCAAAAGCAGCAGGAAATTTTAAAACAAGTAGAACAGCCGTTTGTCCCAAAAGATCCACCAGCGGAGTTTGAATTTGTGGCAGACCCTCCATCCATTTCTGCCTTAGATTTGTAAGAAAAGTCTTATCTTACATTTAAATTAAAAATATTTTGTTTATTAATATTGTTTGTTATAAATTTTAGGGATATAGTTAAATTAACAGCTCAGTTTGTTGCTCGTAATGGACGTCAGTTTTTGACCAATTTGATGAACAGGGAACAGAGGAATTTCCAATTTGATTTTCTTAGACCACAACATTCCTTGTTTCAGTATTTTACAAAACTCTTGGAACAATATACAAAAGTAAAGTATTCTTTTATTCTCTACTATTTGATATGTTTATTAATAAAATTATTTATTTAAATTTTTACAGGTTCTGATTCCACCAAAAGATTTACTTCCAAAACTTAAAGATGAAGCTTATTACTCTGACAAAATTCTTGATCAAGTTAAATACAGAGCGGAGTGGCTTAAATATCAAGAATCTCAAAAGCGTAAGGAAGAGGAAGAGCTTGAAAGGGAAAGGGTAGCTTATGCTCAAATAGATTGGCATGACTTTGTTGTGGTAGAGACTGTAGATTACCAACAATTTGAAGTTGGAAATTTCCCAGCACCTACAACTCCAGATGAAGTTGGTGCTAGAGTTCTAATGCAGGTATGTTAAATTCTCATAAAAAAAATAATATTTTTTTTACAAATTTGTCTAAAAAATTTCATAATTTGTAATTATCAGGAGCGCATCGAAGATGGCGACGAAGTCGAGATGCAAATTGAAAGTGATGGGGAAGATGACACGCTTCCTCACAGAGACATGGAGAAAGACCGTGCTAAAGATGATAATCAAGTTCAGGATATGGAGGAAGATTCAAGCAGTGACGATGATATTGCACCACCGGGTGAGACGCTGAAAAAAGACAAACAAGATATGCAGCCACCACCTTTACCACCGACTCCTGGAAACGTTGTCGTCAAAAAGGGCTATGATCCTAAACAGCATGGTAAGTCAATTGTTCTGCTATCATTTTTTTAAGTAAATTTACATACTTACAGAAAATTATCATTTTTTTTAGCTGCCAAAGTTTCCAGACCAGCGGCTCCTGACGAATTTCTTGTCTCGCCAATTACCGGAGAAAAAATTCCTGCAAACAAAGTGCAAGAGCATATGCGTATCGGTTTGCTGGATCCACGCTGGGTAGAGCAGCGTGATAAGCATTTGGACAAAATGGCCCAGGAAACAGTATTTGCGCCTGATACTGCAATCGATGACAATCTTAAGCATTTGGCCGAGCGCCGTACCGATATCTTCGGTTTTGGCGACGAGGAAACAGCTATCGGTAAGAAAATTGGCGAAGAAGATAAGAAGAAGGACGACAAAGTTACCTGGGATGGCCACACGTCGAGCGTCGAAGCAGCTACGAGAGCTGCCAGAGCGAATATTACGCTTGAGGAACAAATTCATCAGATCCACAAGGTAAGGAAATAAAATAAACGCAAAACATTCAAAATATATAATATCTATTGTAACATTATACAATTTTGAATTATTTATAGGTCAAGGGTCTACTGCCCGATGAAGAGAAAGAAAAGATAGGACCAAAACCAGCGAGGCAAAGTCTGTTGGCGGCGGCAGCGGCATCGAAACCTCAGGCAACATTAAAAGCGCCACCAAAGCCATCGCTCCCGAAAGCTGTTCCACAGCCACCACCAGTACAACCTCCACCACCTACTCAAATGCCTATGCCAGCTCCTATGCCAATGCCTCAACCAATGATGCCACAACCCCCAATGATGATGATGGCACCCATGCCTCCCATAAGACCACCACCGTTATTAGCTCCATTTATGCCGCCACCTCCAATGCAACCGCCAATGCCACCTCCAGTAAGTAAATTTTAATTTACAAAAGTTGTTAAACTTGATATTATTTTATTAGTAACATTTTTATTTCGTTTATTTCAGATGGCTATGAAACATCCCGCAGACGGCATGGATGATGGTGAGCCGCATGCAAAGAAATTGCGTACAGAAGATTCTCTGATACCAGAAGATCAGTTCTTGGCTAGAAATAAGGTGATTTATAATTCATTTTTGTATTCATACTGTATAAAATGTAAATGTGATTATTCTAATACTGTAATTCTATTGTTTTTAGGGTCCAGTACAAGTCACTATTGCGACGCCTATTATGACAGACAAACCAGAATGGAAACTCAATGGACAAGCTATTAGTATTACGTTACAGGTTACAGACTCAGTTTCAGTGATGAAAGCACGAATTCACGAAGTTACGGGAATGCCGCCTGGAAAACAGAAACTGCAATACGAGGTTAGTTAGATAAATTATAATTTTGTTTTTTATAAAAAAACTCAATATTGATTCTACAGCAATATTTTAATTTTTTTTTCAGGGAATGTTTTTCAAAGATAATAATAGTCTTGGTTATTATAATTTAACGTCCGGTAGCATCATCAATCTTCTACCTAAAGAAAGAGGAGGCAGGAAAAAGTAAAGTGTATAGACATCAAACTGACTTAAATTCCGTAATTGTATATCGAATTTATAATAGATTTTTCCTAATTTTTATATGAAATATAATTATTGTTCATTTATCAAATGAAAATGAAGCATTTGAGCAGACAAATGAAAATAATTAATTGTGTACCGGATCGTGTAAAAATATGTAAATTAATTGATTTTTAAAATAAATTATAAGATCTCACAAAGTAACAAGATTCAATTATTATTCCTTATTTGAAATCCATACATTAACAAAAAAAAGTCTGTTCATATACGCCTGTGGTCAAACGATCAAAAAATCTAGTGTTCGGTCCGTCTACTTCGATCGATATTACAGTAGATAAAACCGAGTGTGGTAAGACACTCGACACTTGCTACCAATGCCAAGTAAACGGAGCATCATCCAAACACTACCATCACATGCATATCAATTAAACAATTCAAAGAAATAGTACATCCGCGATGACAAGTAAAGCCTCTGAAAATTTATAAACTAAAGACGCGCGCTAAGCTGTGATAGCCAGCGATCGGCAATCCCGTTCCCGAGCTTATCCGCTCTGCTGCTGCTCTCCAGTGCGCGCAGTCCGCAGTCCAGCGCGGCGCAATGCGGCGCGAGCGCGCGTAAGAAAAGTGCGAGAGACCGCCTGGTTTCGTGTCCGAGCTGGGTGTCGCACACTCCTCGAGCCGCGGCGTCTCCGTCGCTCCCGCGAGCAGCGCGCCTCGGCCGCGCTCTCGACAGTGAGCCGCGTCAGTCTCATCGCGGCCGCTGGCCTCGGAAGCTCCGCCGTCGTCCCGGTCGTGTTCCAGGCGTCCGTCCCCCGCCCGCCTCTTCAGCCCTCTCTCTCTCTCGCTCGCGAGACTAGCTCTCCTCCGGCGTAGAGCTCCAGCGCGCAGTAGCAGCAGCAGCAGCCGTACCGGAGCACTATCGGCGCCTCCTCCGCCCTCCTCCTCTTCATCCTCTGGGCGGCGCGCAGCCCCGGAGGGCTCGTTCGACACTGCTCCTCGTTCGCCAGTGGGTGCGCGGCCGTGTGTGTGTGCGGTAGTGCGTGCGCGACTCCTCGGGAGAAAAATCGGCGCAGCCGAAGAGAGGGAGCAGTATAAGAGGAAGAAGCATCAGCCGGCTAAGGTGGTCCGAGCAACAGGCGCCAAAGGACCAAGCGCTACAGCATCATCAGCTGCTCCAGAGCAGGTGAGAGAAGACCCAGCGGGGGAGTGTAGATTATCGAGCAATTGGCTAATGCTGCTGATGCAGCGGGGAAGGCACGCGAGTGCCGTTCTCCGGGAGCAGCCGGGCCTGGCTCTTTTTTTCTCTTTCTTTCTTTCTGCGTGTGACACACACTCGGCTCTCTCTCTCTCGGAGTGGTAGGGGGGCTTTCGAGGTTAACGATTCTCCAGGCGCCGGATAATGAACGGGGGGAGCCCTGCATGCGCGACGACGATGTGTAAGCTGTGTACAGTGCGACACACGCTGGTGATGTCTGTATATAAATGTGCGCCTCGGGAGAGCACACGAGAAGCCGCGCGCGTATATATATATTTCAGCAGTAAGCAGCAGCGGCTTTGATCGCGCGGCGCTCGCGCCTCGCCGACTATTATATGCCCGATCGGAGAGTACGTGTCCGAAATGACGATTGCCTCGTTCTGTGCCACCCCGGCGAAACGAGATATTATACGCGCGCAGGCAGACACTTGTGTCTTCACCGGCGGCGCGGGTCGATATCGGCAATCGATGGCTTACATTATTATAAAGAGCCTCTGCAACTCCGCGTCGACGATCTATCGACGTCATCGCGAATTCCCTGCCTCTCTCTCTCTCTCTCTCTCTCTTTGAACGGGAGCGGAGATAAGAATGGCCTGGTAACGAGATTACATTCCTCTCCTTACAGGCCCCGGAATTATGTGTATCTCTGGAATTCGACGGACTAAGCGGATAAAGTTTGCATCGCGCGATATTGCATAACCCCCCACAGCCGACACGTGCTGCGCGTCTCTTTCTTAGCTCTCTTCTTCTCTCTCTCTCTCTCTGGCTTATAACTCGTCTCTCTCCCCCTCTCTCCAGAGATGTATTTTTCGATTCGCCAATTGGCGCTTGGAAGAATCTAGGATTTATTATTGGAATATATTGATAGTCTCGGAACCGAGACGAGACGAGAGAGTCTATTCGGATTTTAATCGTTTTAGAGATTTATATCTGCAGCTCGATGTATTTTGCGGGTAGGGAGCTTTTTATTTTTCGCAAATCGACTTTGATAAGGATTATAATAATTCGACGAATGTGTAGAGAGAGTATCAACGAGCTTTTGCGTTATGCGTATTATCTGGCATCCGATAAGCTATACATTTTATCACTCGAATACTTTGGAGATCGCTAATTAAGATAATGGACGAGGTGTTATTATTTCTCAAGTGCCGCTGTTGAATTTGTCACTCTGGGTGTGTATCGAGAGATCTATACGATTCTATTATATAAAATTAGCGTGTAATTAGATTAATAATACACTTTTTCTTTTTCTCTCTTTTTTTTTTAATTGTACGTCGCTTGTACAAACGATCCGTGAGTTTTTCGTTTCTTTTTATGCCAACGTGATAATTTACCGGTGCTCGATGCACCAGCAACAGCATCCCCGTTTAAATCTTGCTTCCACTCTCGTTATTCAAAATCTGATTATGCTTTCGTGTGACAAGCCTCAAACATGTATACATATTGTCAAGTAGTATTATCCTCCATGCAGCATCGAATAAAATAAATCCACCAGTTGCACACGATCATTCAGCGATCGAGCAGCGCAAATTTCCTTCGATTCCTCCGCGTAATTGTACAGCGACTACACACACACAAATCGACTCGCGCGTTTACGTAAGCGTATACAATATTTCTCATATATTTCGATACTTCGATTAGAAACACGAGCTGCCACGACCGGAAGCTATATGGAAGCGCATGCTTTATTTTTTAAGAGAAAGATCGTGATATTTGCAGCAGCGAGAAGAAACAAAGGGGAGGAAACGAGAGAGAATGGGAGCCAAAAATTCCAGATGAATGAAGCCTCGAGACGCGGCTTGTCGGTTACCGGTGTCCATCGGTCGTGGCCCGCACGTTATTTTCGCGCGCGCATTCGTTGTCAGCGTCGCTGTCGTCGTCGTCGTCCCCGAAAGACAGCCGGCACATTTTTTCCCCGACGTCTCTCTTTTTTTGTTCCCTCCTCTGCCGTAAGCTCGGCCCTCGTCTCTCTCGTTCATCTCGGTTATATTTCGTTGGTGGAGAACGAGAGCGCGAGGGTTCGATCGCGCGAGGAAAAACCCGATCTCTCTCTCTCTCGCGATACGCTTATTTTCATTCATTAAACTCAATAGAACGTGAATGCGCGCTTGATAGCCGAGAGCGCGCCTCGGGAAAATTGGTCGCACGGCCGTCTATATACTCGATATACAAGTTTCATCGAGCCTCGCTCTGACTTACAGTACCTCTCTGCGCTCGCTCGCGGATTTCATTGAAAATACGTCGGCGCATAGGAGCCTCGAGGAAAAATAAACGTTCACTCGAGCAGGTGGTTTTTTCTTCTTTGATTTTTACGCGTTGGGCGTGTATTCTTGGATGTTTTTTTTTCATACGCACTGCCGCGGGAGGGGGAAAAGGAAAAAAATGTCGGACGCGAGAGGAAGGCTTTTCGGTAATCTTAGAAAAATGTTTGGTAATCCTTAGAAATGTATTTTTAAGTTTCGCTAGGCTTTTGAGGCAAGTGATTGACGTAAAATCGAAATATTATTTTAAAAGGCGTCGCTTTCTTCTCTCTCTCTCGAGCGCAGCACGATCAAGTTTTAAAAATAGCGTATTTTTGCATCTGTCGGGTGTATTATCAATAAGCTGTGCGGTTTCGGCGCGAAAGAAAAAAAAATCCGATTACGTTTTTAACGAAAACACAAATATAAAATATTTTAACGTAACGATTATATTTATTTTGATTATTTCTTCGTGGGATAAATTGAAGCGAATTATTTAAAGAATACAAATTGAGTATTATTTACGATTTTTCAGATCGAATTATTTTTAAATAATCCCACAAGAAATAAAAACAACGATTTCTCGTAGAATTTTTTAATGAAAAAAAGTGCTCAGTCTCGTCGTGGCTGGATTTTAGAAAGGCGTTAATAAGGATAAAAAGAAGTAAAAGCTGTTGGTTATAAATGGACGAATTTTGACGGTAGTCGAGACAAAAAAAATATACAAGCATAATTTATGATAAATTTAGAAATGAGCTCACTCGGATATAATGAATTTTACGAATACGGTTGGTCGATGCAAATGAAATATGAAAAAAAATAATTAACTTATAGCATTTCACGATTACTGCAGTGCGAATGTACGTTTATGGTACACCTGCAAAACATTATTCGACATGCGAGGCTGTACACGAAAACTCTTCTAATTCTAGCAGTGATGTGGTCGTGGAAAAATAATTTGTATTTATTACTCGAGCAGCTGTAAAGTAGTTCAAGTTTTAGCACGTGTAACTATGAAATTTAATTATTTGTCCAACGGTCTTTTAAAAACAAATTTTTATTGAGAATTTTAATCTAATATGCCGTATTTTTAGGTGGATTTATTTGTACTGCTGATGTACTCCATACTAGAGTAATATTCAATAAATAAATTTAATAGTAACAATTGTTCAAAATACGTATGTCATCTGTTTTTTCATGTAAATAAGTAGCATAGGGAATTGATCTTTTCATGATTTGCAAAAAATAAATTAAAAATTAACGATTTTAAATTTACTTTCTTGTTAGTTCCACTTACTAAAATAACTAAACTTAATTTTAAGTCAAAAACTATTTGTTACAATATTCGTAAAATTGTTAGTAATGCAAATATTATATATGTATATTCAGAATTGATTCAGTTTTTAAAAATAAAATCAAAATAAGATTACGTTGAAAAAAAACAATCTAATTAAGAATTACAAAATTATAATCTTTTCGAGTCATTTTCAAGTCGATTCGTTTTCAATTCTGTATTTATTTACGTTATTTTCGTTGTGTGAACAAGTTTCGTAATCAATGTCGTGCAGAATATGTAAGATTACAGTTTGCAGATATGTTGCTTAACAAAATAGTGAATTTTAATAATCATACTTGTTTGACAACACCACAGGAACACACGTATAAATATTAAAGTTCACATGAGCGAGTAAAGTGCCGTAGCATAGGAAACTGTTACTTTCATAGCCTGCAAAAGAATAAATTCAAATGTTAAACATTTTAAAACTACCTACATGTGCGTTCAGGTAATTAGGTACTAACTTTTGCAAAATTAAATAGCGACGCTTGTGACACTTTACCCATGGTAAAGTGACAAGGACGAATAGACCGTAGCATTATAATTTTGATGAACAATCGAGATTTGTTTGAAAGGAGGTACCAATCACTAAAATACCTGCGTTCAAAGTGAACATAAATAAAATTATGAAAAAAAAGGAACGTACAAAAACGTTGTGTATTGATGTAATTTTATAAAACCCATAATTACGCGCTTTCAAACACTTGTGCGCTGTTGTTAATGATTTGCTGTCCTAACCAATTTATGTAGAAAGCGTTGATTATCATGACAAACAATACAACAAGACCTTGCAGGAAAGCCACTATGTTATCATAAGACATGATCTAAAATTTTATGCATAAAAGAAAAATTAAATTTATGTTGATGCAGAGTAATTTTGCCTACTTACGTAGTTAATTACTATTCCAAGGGTACCCATGATAAGTACATTAAAGAGCAAGAAAGTATATGTAAAAGCGTTTTCTAACAATTTCGTGGACCTGTAATAACCCAGTAATACTTTAATTTACAATTAATTTAAATTTTAAATATATATACGTCATCGCTTAACCTAAGGGCTAGTTGATGAACAGCAACAGTATTTTTTAATTTTTCTTGAACATCAGCCTGGTTCGAATTATAAACGAAATCGTTTCTCATTTCATTATTGAAGAGATGCTGCAGACGATGACTGAAAATTTGTTACATTAGTCACAGTGAGATAGCCACACGCGTGATTAAAACGTAGAGTGTGTTCACCTTACCATGTAACGGAAAAAAAAGCACAGGACCACCATATCGAAAATATGAAAATGGTATCGATGGTAAAATATATCCATATCCATACAATCATGACAACAGACATGTGCGCGCAACTCCAAACGTAATGTTTTTGTTGATCAAAAAATATATAGTTGCCTTTGTATATTGCTTTTTCCTCTAGCGTTGCATTGCCGACTAACGAATATTTATTCAAGACTGTGGGCAAATATGGGGCTGACGTATTTAAGAACCACACAAATATTAGACACTCTGTATTAACAGAAATATATATTTTTTTATAATTTTTAAATGTCAATTCAGATTTCTTAATTTTTCATATTCATTGCTTACTGATATAAAAGCGAATAAAATGATTCGCTCTTTTATGACATCTTTCCAAAATTTCAATTTCAGATTTTTCAGTGATGCATTTCAAATTTTTTGACATTTCTTCGAGCAATTTGTCTGACTAATAAAATTTTGTTATATTATTTAAATCAGTAATAATAAAATTCAATTTTTTTTTTCTTACGTACACGAGATGAAGTGAAAAAGAAAATGATATATCTCTGAATTCCAGATATTTGCAATAAAAATATAATACTGTTTGCCAATACGACTTGTCTGTCTTCCCTTCCTTCTTGAAATAATACTAAAATCTATAGGTAATGACGTTGAATATTTTAATTATGCTATTTTGACTATAAAACTGCATTACAAAAAATTTATATTTTTCTATTAAACTGATAGTCCTCTAAATTTCTAGAAATATACCTGCGGTAACATTGCAAACATCCATACGATACAAAGACAACAAAACGGTTTTACTCTGTTAGATGAGCGATGCCGTTCGCTCAATCCTAAAACGTTTAAACTTGATATGGAATACTTGCACCAGAAATCATCAATGTAATTCATTTTTCAGACAGAAAAATAGACTTTTACGAAAAAATCAAGATTAAAGTTTTTTATACAGTACAGGGAAAAGATGTACCACTACTGAAATGACAGTCTACTATTTCTCTACTGAATTGCATGTAGAAAAAATTTCTAATAGCTCCCTTTTATTCATCCAACAGTTCTGCATAAATTTTTTGTTAAAATACCGAGTCTAGCACGTTAATGATTATGTTTATCTATCTTCCTTTATTCTAACGTTTTATAAAAAAGAATGGCAAGCACACCACGTATAAAACTATTCTTGAAACTCTATAATTATAAAACGATACTGAAGCGTGAACTTAAACAGCGAACAAAGAATTTTCACATTTATTATGCACGATTTTACGCAAAATAAATTTTATTTTTCTCAAAGCATGAATTTTCTTATAACAAACACGAGAAATATGTTCTTTTGATCAAAAGACAATAGAAAATTCATATTTTATTAAGGAATAGAATAAAGAAAGTAACGGTGGATAATTTTTATTGAAATTTCTAAAATGTATTTTTAGAAAAAATGCCTTATTTTTTAAATTTCTGATATTTTTCTATTATTAAGATATTCAATTGACAAGTTAATCAAATGGACAATTCATTCGCTTGGGAATTTCGACGACTCAACCTGAAATACTGCGACGATCGTTTCGACAAATAATACTCACAGCTGCTCCGCTTATTCCTTAATTAAAATACGACGCGGGTCTTTATCTTTTTTTTGCATAATATGCACTCGACGCCGGTGCCAACGTCTCTCTACCATCGCGCGCGGGTGCCCTGTCACTTCTTACTCGCAAAGCCGGTAAAAATAATTACCGCGACTCACACGAGCACTAACAATACACGCTACGGTTTAGAACATTATTTTTTTTCATTCCAAATTTTCTGCGTACTTATTGCGCTGGAAACAAAAATTAATAATAAAAACAGAGCAGCGATAAAATTTCACCTGAAAAAACCTAGATTCGCCGTCAACATCGTATTCATATACTTGCTAAAGTTTATTATGCGAGAATGTGTGCGTGGCGGGGCCTACACACAAAAAATCGTGCGACGTGACAGTATAAGAATGTAAATAAGCGCGCCTTCCGGTGTTTTCGACGTATAGCGCGCGTGTATAGGCAGGTCAGGTGCGCCAGATCGAGAGAGATGAGCGCTGACAAAAGTGAGAGCCTGGTGTGAAACGCGTGTGTCTTTAATTTCCCAGCTCGGCGCGAAATTTAATAGGCGGAAAGCCCGAGCGGCTGAAACGCGAGATTAACGCGTCTCCCCGCGCGAGCTTTTCGCCAAGACGGACTCCCGGAAAATTTGATATATTAGGTGTGTATACGTATATCTGCGCAGCGGCAGTGGCGTTTAACTCTTGGCCTGTATATTCTTCGATTGAATCGCCAGCTCGGCAAGTAGAAGCCTACGCCTAAGTCTTGCGTGATTCATTAAATTTTACTCTCTATTGCGTGTTGGGTTTCTTATTTTAATTTTATTTCTTTGTTTCTTATTTAAATGTTTTGTAGCTCGAAATAGATTGTTTCGGCGTTTTGGGTTTTTGATATTAAAGGATTACACACGTGTCGTATGGCTATAATGAGAAATTGATATTGTGGCAAAGACGTAACGTGAGTCTGAATCAATTGACATTGTTTGTTGTCGCGTTTGGATAAGTGGCTTGAGTAAACGGTCAAAACAAGGATCCAATATGTTTAATTGATAAAAAACAGAAAAAAATAACACGATACGCAGAATAATTAATAATTAATGTCGTTTTTATTTTATATCCGGGTCTGTTATTGACTTTCTCGATTTATTTTTAACTAATTCAACCCGAACGGAAAGAAAAGAAAAGAGAACTTTGAAAAATTTCTCTCGAAAATATATAACGACGTAGTTTGTCGGCGAAAAAGAAAAGAAGAGAAAAAAAACGGCTTCTAAGCTTTTCATTTTCTCCCAACGAACCTCGACCTTATTTTCAAAATAAATCTCAGTTTACCGTTAAATCGTTAGAAAAAGAAAGAATTATAAAATAAAACAAAATAACAATTCACGACATTAACGCAATGTTTATCCTTTTTCAATTTCCAGATATTAAACGCCAAGAAAGCGCGGAGCTATGAACAAGCCGCGAATCTGAGTCTGAGCTGGCCCTCTCTGTGACTCGGAGGCCAACGGAGCGCTCCACCTATCAACATGGGCGAGATCCTGGGATCGGCAAGCTTCCTGCACAACGGCGACATCGTCAGCCTGTACGCCGAGGGCAACGCCTCCGGCTTTCTATCGACGCTCGGGTAAGATGCCTTAGCACACCCTCTGGGCCGCGCGTCATTTGCCAGACACACACACACAGACCACCTTGCGCCTGAACAATGCGAGAGATGACGAAAGTCCGGGGTGGCTAACAAAAGGGCTGGAATTTTTTTTCTTTTACTTTTACTTTTCTCTCCCGCCGGGAGTTTTTCTTCTTTTTTTCTTTCTTTCTCTATACTTTGGCTTTTAACGTGCCATGGTAATGAACGTCCTAATGTTGGCTGCCGAGCCGCGCTGCGGGGGGAGGGGGAGCTTTTGTACACAGCCCTCCTTCTCCCGAGCTTGCTGACCTAAATTTGGCCGAATTTTGTTTGCGAACACCTTGGAGCTCTTTCCTCGGAGACTCGAGTCGCGTGTTTTATTAAACGACGCGCCGGGCTAATGTCGCCTTCTTGGAAATTTATTCGGAAAAAGAAGTTGCTTATATAAATTTACTTTGGCACGGAATTGATATTAAACTTCTTTTTTGTCGTAATAATTATAAAATCGTCGAAAATATTATAGAAGAAGCAGGCGCGACGAGGCGCTGCTTTTTTTCAGGCGAATTTTCTTTTCGTAAAAGATTAATTCATCAAGTGATTCAAGTGTACATAAAGCGTTTGGCGCGCGTCTGGCGGCTAATCACTTAATTAGCGGCTCCTCTGTATTCGCGCTTGCCCCCCCTGCGGCGTTTGCGAAATGTAATACTAATGATTTTAATTGGTCACAATTAAATAATTATATCCAAACTAATTAAAAAAAAAAAGAGGGAGAGAATGTAGCACCCGGCGTATTTCTATATACGCGGGCAAAAATTTACGATCAGACTGGGAATACATATAGAGAGCGGCGTTTGTAAAAAGAAAATCGCCGCTGCTCGAGAGAGAGATAAATTAGAAATGTGGAACATCGCCGTATCAATTTACGCGAGAAAATAAATGAAACGAGCGGAGAAATGTAAATAAAACCAAAGGAGAAAAAAAGAGACTCTCTTGGCTTACGTGTCGCGCGCGCGTGCAGGAGGGGAAATGGGAGGGCTAGATGACCATAAACGCGCAGTATATGGTATACGAGCGAGAGCGCAGCGTTTATGGATATAAAAAGGCCGCGCCTCATTGTATTTATACCGCGCGCGCGTTCATCCCGGATTCATCCTTCTCGCTTTATTAAACGCGCTATACGGCGCCGGCTCTCCTCTCTCTCTCTCTTTCTCGGCCTTTAGCACAAAAATAGGACGCGATCGTCCTAGCCTTTCATCCCTCGCCTCTCACTCTCTTTCTACCCCCCCGTAGAACAGATATTATAGATCTGCTAATACCTTGGCCGACTGGCGATATAAAATAGCGTTATACTGCTGCCGTTGGCGAGCTTGCGCGTTATTTATCGAAAAAGCCCTCTGTGTGCTTCCCCTTACGTTCTCTTGGCGATCAAGTTTTGAAAACAGGCGCGCGACTCCTATATACTGGTCCACCCTCCGGGTTCATTACAGCAAGCAAAACACGCGCGGCGTTTTCCTCTCTCTCTTACTCTTTTCCGTCAACGCCGAGTTATAGCTCTCGCGGTTACGTCTCTCGGTGTTTTTTTTTTTCTTCCGAGACGGCAGCCTCTCCTATATACCCGGATCCTCCGTCTCAAGACAAATAAAAATCCACACCGTTCCTGTCATTCACACTATACCCCTCGTCAACCTTCTGCGGCTGACGCTTTTATTGCTCCCTCTCTCTCCTCCCCCCTGCCTCCGTTTAACGAGCCCTCTCGCCCCCCCTGCTTCTGCCCCCCCCCCCCCCTCCCCCCCAGAGAGCTAGAGAGCACAGCTCGCTTTTCCCGTATAATTC